>QLTV01002539.1:176989-198993 GCA_003457575.1 Thermophis baileyi | reverse complement strand
CTCTCTATCTATCTATCTATCTATCTATCTATCTATCTATCTATCTATCTATCTGATTTGGTTCCTACAAATTCATTGCGTGCAGACGACGCATGCCCCCTTCGGTAGCTGGCAGCACTTAAATAATTAAAAATCATGCTAAAACCAAGGAGATTTGCTTTAAACATATTCCCATCTAGCCTGCCCTCTTTTTTTCTTTTTTTTTAAATTGGGAATGAGGGCGCTAACCTCAACTCACAGCTGCACTGACACTCTGGATTTTGTCATTTTATGATTTGTGCTGGCAGCTTTTACTTTAGGAAAGAGAGGGACTGGGTTGTCCTAATTTGTCATTCTCCCGTTTGAACCAGGGGTGCCCAAAAACTGGACAGGACACTCCATTTTCTTGGAAGGTGGCTTAGCTTTCGTCCAGTTGCGCAATCTCAGTTGACCAGAGCGCATAAATGACCTGTATCTTTGCCGCGTGTTAAGTTTGCACTCCCTTGACCTTCTGTTCTACCTGCCTCTTTTATTTAAATCTTGCTCTGTGGAACCTTCCTTCTGTCTCTCTCTCTCTCTCTCTCTCTCTCCTTCCAGCTATATTCTGGATTTCTATGATGTAACTAACTCAACTCAACATCCACCTGGTGCCTCTGGTTTCAAAAATTAAAATGAATCTTTCATCACTCGCCCTCCCTCCTCCTTTTGAGCCAATGACCAAGTGAATTATTTCCCCATGGTCAGTCCTAAATCTGTCATTTGTTCCTAATGGGGCATGGCTGACTTGAATCATGAAACCTGCCACTTAATCCCCAGGTAGCCTGCTCAGATGAATCTCTGACTGATGGGGTTTTAATCTACCTGTCTAACTAACCAGTCCAGGCTTCTCTCACAGGTGCATGGTGTCACCTAAAGGCTAGATTCCTGTTATATATATATAAAAAAAAATGAGGGTAGTTTTTTGTTTAAGATATGATGAATCAGAATAGCTGCTGCTAAAATTTAAAAGAAGGTGGAAGACTACCGTTAGTTTTCTGAACTACAGTGTTCAAACTCACCTGACCTGCTTTTCAGACTCCATTGGATAAAACAGTCACCTGGGAATGTAAAGAGGCACAGGGAAGAATGCAATTAAATTTATACCCCCCATTTAATGGGTTCGACAGAGTGGTGCGGTGGCCTAGAGGCGGAGCTCTCACCTCACAATCAGGAGGCTGCGAGTTTGATCCGAGGTAGAGGCAGCTATTTCTCTCTCTGGGCACAATGAGAATATATCTGCTGGGGAAAAAACTCCACATTGGCGACAGGAAAGGCATCCGGCCAGTAAACACTCAGCTCCATTCAGTTGCCCAGACTCCACCCCGATGCAAGGGATTATGGGGTCATTAAAAGAGGATGATTGAATGGGTTAGACACTTGATTGGCGACTTCACGACAAAACCGAGTTTTGATGACCAACATATGACTGTAAATCCAGAATCCGGTACCGACTTCATAATTTATTTGTGGGGTTTTGGTTTTTTTGTTAGCATTTTCCACTGGAAAACCCAACCTGGCTGTTTATTTTGAATTATTTCTGTGATCTAACGCCTGTAATTCTATCGGTCTTCTCTTATGTGGCCTCCGGCATGCTCTGTTCCTCTTTTGTTACCTGACCTACTCGGTTGAAATAAGGTAAATCTCTCTAAACAGGAGCAATTAAGTAAGTAGCCGGAACACTTACCTAACAGGGGAGAAGTTCTCTAAAGCAAGTACAGGTACGATCATTATTTTTTGCAGAGCTAAAGCTTTCCTTATCCAGTCTCCAGCGGCTTCCTTCCACGAAGAGCTAAGGCAGATCGCGGCCTGAACATCGGAGTTTTTAACATCTGCGCTTCCGAGCATGGGCTGAAGCTCTCTTTTCCTCTGAACTCTGCAGCCCTGTTAAATTTCTTTGCACTCCTCCTCTGCTGAGAAAAAAATATCACACTTACAAACATGCTTGCTACCGTAAAACGAACCAGAGTGGGGAAATGCAAATACGATAGGCAGAAATGATCTTAATGGGAGGAAGTGCAGAAGGGCCCTTGAGGCTTCCTATAAATTCATAGAAATGAAAATTTTAAAGCCACACAAAACTGAAGGCCGCAGAAATAAAAGCCGTCTCCCTCCCGATAGATTTCAGCTTTCACTTTTATTCTTTTCTATTTCCAAATTCATCTGAAATGAATAGAATAGAATAGCAGAGTTGGAAGGGACCTTGGAGGTTTTCTAGTCCAACCCCCTGCTTAGGCAGGAAACCCTACACCACTTCAGACAAATGGTTATCCAATCTCTTCTTAAAAACTTCCAGTGTTGGAGTATTTACAACTTCTGGAGGCAAGCTGTTCCACTGATTAATTGTTCTAACTTTATATATATACTTTGTATAGGAGGCCCAGGTTTATCAGATGCTACATCTTTTCTATCCTGCTCTGCGGACTGGAGAGTTGATCTCTGACAGAAAGCCACTTGAAGAGACTAGAAGCATTTGAAATGTGGTTTTACAGACGACTGTTACGTATAAGTTGGGTTGACAAAATCAGAAATGAGGAGGCGATAAGCCGCCTGGGAATGCCGAGGGAAATCATCAAAACCATTAAAAAAGCGAAAGTTAGAATATTTCGGACATGGGATGCGACACCCGGAAAAATATGGCATCCTTCACTTAATCCTCCAGGGAAAGATTGAAGGCAAACGAGGTCCAGGCAGAAGAAGAAGAAGATCATGGCTTCAAAATCTAAGGGGCAAAACTCAACAGCACTTTTTCGTGCGGCTGTTGATAAAAATAGGATCGCCAACATCCGATGACGGATATGGAAGAAGGAGGAGAAGGAGAAAGAAGAAGGAAGAAAAGAAGAAGAAGGAGAAGGAGAAGGAGAAGAAAGAAAAAGAAGAAGAAAAGAGAAGAAAAAGAAAAAAAGAAAGAAGGAGAAGGAGAAGGAGGAGAAAGAGAAAAAAGAAAAAGAAGAAAAAGGAGAAGAAGGAGAAGAAAAAGAAAAACCAGAAGCCCTATATACCATTCCGGACAAGTGGCTGTCCAGTCTGTTCTTAAAATCCTCCAATGATGGGAGCACTCACAACTTCTGAAGGACAACCATAAATCACAAAGCAAGGCTGGACGAGGCTCAGAAAAACCACCAAAGAAGGTTAATTTTTCAGCTGCCAAGAACCTCACAGAGAGTTCTGAACCCTTGCTTAACCTGGGAGGAACCGACTGGGGGCAAAAAAACCCACCTTCTCAAACAGGCGTGAATCCTCAGAGGAGGAGGAGGAGGAGGGCCCTGCTCCAAAGGCGTGTTCTTCACAAGTCCGGGAGATTGTACTCGCCCTCTACGTGTGTGGCTGTCTGTCTCGTAAAGTCGGCCGGAGGATTTGAAGAGGGACGAGAATAGCAACCTTCTCTCCCTAAGTAGCTTGCAGCCTTTAAGTACTTTGACTCTTTTTTCCAGGGAGAGGAAGAATTAGGCCTCCAGTTCTCTGCAGCCTTGCTGTATCCCTCTCTGAATGAACTAAATGGATAACTTCTGCTCCAGAAGGATTTCATATTCACTAACACTGATGATGTTACCTAGCTGGGTAATGAAACGTCTGCAAGAAAACAAGCAAGCTCAGAGAGCACCAAGGAACCCACAGTCGTCGTCGTCCTCCTCCTCCTCCTCCTCCTCCCAAACCTCACTTACTTCTAGGCCTGATGATGTTACCTAGCTGGGTAATGAAACATCTGCAAGAAAACAAGCAAGCTCAGAGAGCACCAAGGAACCCACAGTCGTCGTCGTCCTCCTCCTCCTCCTCCTCCTCCCAAACCTCACTTACTTCTAGGCCTGATGATGTTACCTAGTTGGATAATGAAACGTCTGCAAGAAAACAAGCTCAGAGAGCACCAGGGACCCCACAGTCCACTTCCTCCTCCTCCTCCTAGCACTGATGATGTTACCTAGTTGGGTAATGAAACGTCTGCAAGAAAACAAGCAAGCTCAGAGAGCACCAAGGACCCCTCATTTCATATTCTATTCTAAAAAATGCCTAAAAATCATCACTACTGACCAAGAGTGGCCATCGTTCTCATCGTTTTTGCTGGATACGTTCTATTTTTGATTTTGAAGTAGATAGTCCTAACTTTGAATCCATCACTCGCTTTTTTATTTTTTTTTTACTTCTGCCAAAATAAACCCGATTTTAAAAAAAAAAGGGGGGGGACAATTTCTCTTGCGTCCTATTTCTTCGATGCTATCGCACCGAACCTCACCAGCTGGTTTTTTTTTCCCCCTCCTCCATCCTAAATTTGTCCTATCCACCGATTAACTATTTGTGGCTCCGTGTCCGTGAGTGCAGAAAGTATGTTTTTCTGGGAAACTGGGAAAGGCGTGTTTTAATTCCTTCACTCCTTCATTCTTCCAAACAATATTAGTGACCCTTTCCTAATGTCCCCCAAATCCGATCCGTGTTTTTATGCCACGCGCAGCGCAAGGACATGTGGGAAATTGTGCAAATTATGAGAATTCTTTCTCCTGCTCAAAATTGGGTTGGCAAGAACATCCTTCTTTGCCTCTCCTTTTTAAGAAAATTTGGGTCAAAATCCACAGCACCGTTGTCGTCTCAGCTGGACAGGGGAAGGAAAAACAGCAAAATAAATTCAAACCAAACCTTCTTGTCGGTCTCACTTTCCTACAGCTGCAGCGCCTCTCATGCGCACAGAAGCACAAACACACACACACACACACACACACACACACACACACACAAAACCTTTAAATCTCTCGACCGGATAAAACAGAAGCAAGCCGTGGCTTTGGGATTAACCGGATTTAAGCTGCAGGAGAACATGAATTGCTGGCCCTGAGCTCGGGATACCTTTTCTTCTCTCCCGTCCTCTTCTTCCTCGGGACGGAGGGGTCCTGCTGGGAATTTGCTGAGCGAGCACTTCTACAACAGCCCCTTTTGAAAAGTAAAAGCAGGAAGAAGGCTTGGCTTGGTTCCGAAACATGTGAAAGACGAAAAGAGATCCGGAGATTAAGCGGGAACCCAGATGGATCTCAAGCGATGCTCTTCCCTGTCCGTGGCCACCACCGTGCCAAGGCCAAAGGGCTTCCTTCTGAGCTGCCCATCCGAACTTCTTCGCAAACAGACATCGGAAGAAACTCATCGGGATTTCGAGCGCTCCCCTTCCCCAGATGTGGCGGGGATGTGCTCCCCCCAGTACTAGCCAGCTCTATCGAAGAGAGACAGCTGCTATGCACAAGAAGAGCATCTAATACTCTCCAGATCAGGCAGGGGAAATAATGGGAGGACAAAATTCACCAAGCTGCCCAAACTCGCCTTTCTCCAACTAGTTCTCGGGGGAGAACGGACGATGAGACCCTGCAAGCAAAGAAAAAGGAATTATTATTATTATTATTATTATTTTATATATAAATATATATATATATATATCATTTTGTGGCCGGTTGCTTTTTTAATTTCTCAAAGCGCCTCGAAGCCCACGCCAGCAGCTCGGATTAATAAAGCGGAAAATTCAAGATTTGCCTTGTAGCCTCGAAGAAGGACAGAAGGAGGAATGAGTTCCTGAGCAAAATCGGCTGGAATGGCATCCGGTTCTTTTTTCTAAAAATAAAAATACAAGTAAGAGTTTCAGTTGGAGAAAGGGCCAGGTATGTTTTGCCACTGAAGATTCATCCGTCTCGGAGCTTCGGACCGAAGGTTGAAGTGGCCGCCTCGGTTTACGACATGGATCTTTCCCTCTCTTCTTTGTTCCAAAGCAAGTTTTCAGTGGCCCGCCTGGCAGAGGCATTTTTCTGGGTCGGCGGGAGCGTCGCAGCGGCACCCAAATGGAAGATGGGCCGAATTGGTAAGAGCAGCGATGTGACCCCCCAAGTCCCTTTCCTCTAGAACAGGGATCTCCAACCTTGGCAATTTTATGACCTGCGGACTTCAACTCCCAGAATTCCTCAGCCAGTCGGCTGAGGAATTCTGGGAGTTGAAGTCCACAGGTCGTAAAGTTGGAGACACCTGCAAGATGATCTTCTAAGATAAGATACAGTGACAGATTTGCCTATTGACATTTGCAGAGGGACTGTGCAAAGGACCATGTTTTCTTCCACCTAATCTTCCACAAATGTTTCCCAATCACCAGTGGAACTCCCTGTCACAAGAAGAAGTAGCAGCGACCAATTAGAATGGCTTTCAAGGGGGATAAAATGTATGGAAGTTGAGGCTGTCACTAGCTACTGATTGTCCATACAGTACACATTTTCTACAATCTTGGCTATTTGTGCATCTTAATGAAGCAATTAAGATTCTGTATATCTGAACATACCAATATATCAGGCATTGACGTATCGGTTAGCAAGAAGAGAATTCCCTGAAACTGTTTTAATACAGCTTTACTGGCAATCTAGCTATAATTTATTTGAACTTGGCCAGACACACTCTGTCCATTTAATTCTTAGATTGCTTTTGCTTTTTTTTCCGGAAAGATTTGGCTCAGTTTGGGAACTTCGGGGAGTGAAACGACATTCTTATTTCGCGTCTGTCTTGACGCTAGATATCTGTTCAATTGTTAGTTCCAGAAGTAAAAAATTCCTACTTTTTTTTTTAAGGATTTCATTTCATCTGTAATTTGATTAAGGAGAAAAGAGTTATTTATTTTTATTTATTTATTTTGTCAAGCATATATAAGATTACAGTAAAAGTATAAACATGTATACATGAGATGGTTATGAGTACATGGGAACATTAAGACAGGGACGGTAGGCACGCTGGTGCGCTTATGCACGCCCCTTACAGACCTCTTAGGAATGGGGTGAGGTCGACAGTAGACAGTCTAAGGTTAAAGTTTTGGGGGTTTGGGGAAGAAACCACAGAGTCAGGTAGTGAATTCCAGGCATTGACCACTCTGTTGCTGAAGTCGTATCTCCTGCAGTCGAGTTTATAATATATTCTGTTGCGAGCAGAGGAGTAGAGGTCTCTTCTCGTAAAATATCTCTGGACCCTCTCTATTGTATTAATGTCTGATATGCAGTGTGGGTTCCAGACAGATGAGCTGTATTCGAGAATTGGTCTAGCAAATGTTTTGTATGCTCTAGTTAAAAGTACAATATTACCAGAGAAGAAGCTACGCAAGATTAGGTTAACAACTCTTAATGCCTTTTTGGCAATGTTGTTACAGTGAGCTCTGGCACTTAGATCATTAGAGATGAGTACTCCAAGGTCCTTGACAGAGTGAGGGTCATCTACAAGGTCGTGTCCATCCAGTTTGTATTTTGTGTTCTGATTTTTTTTTGCCAGTGTGTAGGACAAGATTTTCTTCTGTTGTATTTTGACATTCCAAGGCCTAAAGTTTGTTTAAAAGATTGCTGATAAAAATTTAAATTTGCCTGACCAGAATGAGGCTGGGCTCACAACGTCAACGTTGGCCCTCAGCCCTTTCCTGCTGCCTCTTCATTTTAATTGACTTGTTAAAATGTAATTCTCATTACGAGACCAGGACAGCTCTTTTTTTTTTTTTTTTTTTATAGTTGATGTTTTGACTTTTCCACGGTACTTGCTTAGAGCATGTTAAACATAATGGGTTTTTTTTTTAATTAGGGTTAGGGTTCTATTTTAAATGTTATTGGTTTATTTTAAATGTCGTAGCCACCCTAAAACGGTCTTTCTGCCTTGTTCCTTAAATGCAGACGTCGATGCTTGCCCTGGAATACTTTTATAACGTAATATTCTGTCACTTCTTTGGAATGGTGGCTTATGGGTCTTTTAAATAAAGACACAACAGAAGGCGAGCAGATTGTGATAAGATTAAGTAGCAGATCAGTTTGCTGCCTTGAGGGTTTTAGTTGCGTTAGGTAATCCTCTGAGTCTCCAGTGAGGACATCATCATCATCAGAGTTGAAAGGGACCTTGGAGGTCATCTAGTCCAACCCCCTGCTCTAGCAGGAAGCCCTATTCCATTTCAAAGAAATGGTTGTCCAATCTCTTCTTAAATACCTCCAGTGATGGAGCGCCCACAATTTCTCGTGGCAAGTCGTTCCACTGGTTAATCGTTCTCACGGTCAGGAAATTTCTCCTTAGTTCTAGGTTGCTTCTCTCCTTGATTAGTTTCCATCCATTGCTTCTTGTCTTGCCTTTTCGTGCTTTGGAGAATAGCCTGAACCTCTCTTCTTTCTCAAATACTGGAATATTGATATCATGTCACCCCTATCCCTTCTTTTCACTAGACCAGACATACCCAATTCCTACAACCTCGGCCGGGTTAGCAGTCACTGCAAACTTCCGGCTCGGATAGTTTTCCAGATCTCTTTGTGGGGCCCGAGTTGCGCTTTGTAGAACCTCCAACCTCAGTAGAAGTCTATCACTGAATGCCAGTTGCAGGGAACTTCTCTATTTGAACCAATCCAGCACTCTGAAATCCTTACGCTTCCTCAACCTGGTTCTTTAAACCGAATAGTACTTGTGGATGGTACTACTGGGTCACAATTCGTGTCCAGGTTTCTCAGGAACCTCTGAATCCTTCAACCCATCAGGAGCTGGTCATGTTTCCTTGTACACGGAGTCCGGAAGACGATCAGACACAGCGGCTTTGTTCTCCTGTTTGGCTCAAGAGGTTTTCTGGCAGACATGCCTTGGTGCCACCAAGCTCTCTCGTCAGAAACAAAGGGCATCTGTCAATCCTCTTTCATCTTTCAGCGCCCCCAAATATTAAAACCCGGGAGGGGGTTAGTCTATCCAGAGACGAACGCCTGCAAATCGAATTAATATCCCAATCAGAATTGTGGGGGGGGGGTTGTCTGTTCGAATACCCCTCCCCTCAACCTCAGGACCATTTAAGGAATTTATGCACACACGATGTCAGTTCCGAAGCCGAAAATTTCAATTAATATTGACTCGGAGGATTTGACTTGAGAAATGATGGATAATTTTTAATCTCCTTTGGGTGCCATTGGGCAAGGGTGCAACAGACAAGAAGAGTTCGGGTTTCCAGGTACTCAAATCTGTAATTTGGGAAGGGGTTAAAATATGTTGATTTAATACCTCCCCAAATGAAATGTGATTATTTGAAAACACCCCGTAGTTGAAATATTGCGGCCAAACCCTCAACTTCTGTTGCTTTGCCGCAGCTTCATATCGTGCGAGACGACCCGCGAACTTTCCCTGTCAGATCAGATCAGAACAGAAATAATCAAATCAAATCAAAGAACAGCGCTGTCACTTTTTTGCCACGGTGCACGTCAATATTTTATTTTTATTCCTATTTTAAATGCGTGATTTGCCCTTCCACCCCCCCCCCAAAAAACGACACCAAGATCAATTTTGACGTGTCTAGAGCTTCGGAGGTGCTGTCCGTTTTTCAGCGAAAACCACAAAAAGGGAATTCTTTGGAAGGGGCCTTTTTCTCCAGGGTTTAGCAGCCCTGGAATTAAAGGTTTATTAAAAGGGTTTTAATTAAAACCTTAAATTAAATTAAAGGTTGCCATTTATCTGGGATGGCATAACATCCGCTGTCTTGGGCAAGGGGTTGGACTAGAAGGCCTCCGAGGTGCCTTCCAGCCCTTATGTCTCTATGATTCCATATGGAGAATCCATACAGAAGTTCTGCCTTGTCTGAATATCTGAATATGACAAGAGCCGAGGTGGCTCAGTGGTTAGAGTGCAGTACTGCAGGCTACTTCAGCTGACTGCTAGCTGCAGTTCGGCAGTTCAAATCTCACCGGCTCAAGGTTGACTTAGCCTTCCGTCCTTCCGAGGTGGGTAAAATGAGGACCCAGATTGTTGGGGGCAATATGCTGACTCTGTGAACCGCTTAGAGAGGGCTGTAAAGCACTGTAAAGCGGTATATAAGTCTAAGTGCTAAGTGCTATCTCTGGATCGCAGTTGGGATCCAGCTCAACGTTCTGAGATTGTGAATGTTTTAACGTCTTCTTTCCACGCCAAAAAGACAGTTTGTCCCCATGTAACTTTGTGAGTTTTTAAATCGGGCTTAAAATTAAAATTAAAATTCGCCATCGCCCCCTTTGATCCCAGGTTGGGTCGGAGTGCCCTCTCCATCTTTGCTCTTTGTCCCATTCTTCAATTTCGGAGGGTTGTCAGAATGAGCTGACCCCCTCCACGGGCTCCTCGGATGGACCGCTACCTGCAAACGTGGTGAGAAGACTCGTTCTACAGGGTGAATATCAGAATAGCAATAGCAATAGCACTTAGACTTATATACCGCTTTACAGTGCTTTACAGCCCTCTCTAAGCGGTTCACAGAGTCAGCCTATTGCCCCCAACAATCTGGCTCCTCATTTTACCCACCTCGGAAGGATGGAAGGCTGAGTCAACCTTGAGCCGGTGAGATTTGAACCGCCGAACTGCAGCTAGCAGTCAGCTGAAGTAGCCTGCAGTGCTGCACTCTAACCACTGCGCCACCTCGGCTCAGTGAGAATGGACGTCAGATACTTGGACTTCTTGACTTAGGAGTGTTATTGTGGCTTGTTCTCAGCTTTAAAAAGGGACCTTTGTGGCTTTTGGAGACCAGTATCTCAAAACGTCCCCTGTAGAGACAGAGGTCATGCAGAGGGTATGTGCAGCACACTGCCTACCTTAAGCGGGCCTCAAACACCTACATGATCTCACCCAGTTCCCATGATTTCACCCCATTCATATTGCCTGGATGAAGCAGGGCACTATCTCTGGCTGGTACGTGATCTCATCCAGGTTGTAGCAACAGGATGTTCTTAAGGATTGGCAAGGAGAATTCACCAATGAAAATGCTGTTGCTCTTTGTTACCTTTTGCTGCTGGTAAAACTGTATATAAGCAATAAACACTGCGAAGGCAGTCAGACATCTTGGCATCCTGCAATGACTGGTCTCTAACTCCATCAGTCCCCAAAGGTTGATCAACGGTGATACTAGATAACATTTAAAAGACGCACGGGGGTGGGGGGGGTGGGATGGGAAGTCTCTGAGGGCCCATCGCTGCTCTCCTGATTTCAGTACACAATCCACAACAACAACACGAGCAGGTTTATTACTGCGTAACGTTTGGATGAGGGAAAGCTTGAGGTGTCTACAGAGATATTCATAGACCCAGCCTGGGAAGAAGGATGGAAGCTTAAAGAGAACTAAGGATGTTGGCCATGGTTAAAAATATTTTGGCCATTGACCAGGCTAGAATAAGAAAGCAGATAAAATTAATATAGATTAACTAGATAAAATAAGGCAAATTTCTATTCTATTCTATTCTATTCTATTTTCTATTCTATTCTCTATTCTATTCTCTATTCTATTCTATTCTATTCTATTCTATTCTATTCTATTCTATTCTATTCTATTCTATTCTATACTTCATCTATTCTGTTCTGTTCTTCATTTATTCTATTCTCCCTTTATTCTGTTCTGTTCTGTTCCTTTTTTCCATTATTCTGTTCTATTCTATTCCATTCCATTCCATTCCATTCCATTCCATTCCATTCCATGTTCTTATTTTCCTTTATTCTATTCTATTCTATTCTATTCTATTCTATTCTATTCTATTCTATTCTATTCTATTCTATTCTATTCTATTCTATTCTATACTTCATCTATTCTGTTCTGTTCTTCATTTATTCTATTCTCCCTTTATTCTGTTCTGTTCTGTTCTGTTCCTATTTTCCATTATTCTATTCTATTGTATTCTATTCTATTCTATTCTATTCTATTCTATCCTATTCTATTCTATTCTATTCTATTCTATACTCTATTTGCTCTTCTCTTCTCTTCACTACTCTACTCTATTCTCTCTACCCTTCCCTTCCCTTCCCTCTCCTCTCCTCCCCTCCCCTCCCCTCCCCTCCCCTTTCTCTTCTCTTCTCTTCTCTTCTCTTCTCTTCTCTTCTCTTCTCTTCTCTTCTCTTCTCAGAATAAAGCAAATAATGGTCAATAAAAATGTAGTCAAGCTGTTCCTGACAAGATACTCATAGATCCCGCCAGCTATCGAACAGAATTCGGTGCCGTTATAAGAGAGCTCATCGCTCAGATCGCCTAGGCAGTAACTAAGGGAAAGAGTCAATGCAACCTGAAACTTAAGGTAATAAAGAGTAATTAGATTGTGTTGCAATTTGTGGTTAAGATTGACAAAAGAGGCGCTTGTGGGCAAGGTTCTAACACTATCACTGTGAGGTAATGGAGGGTAAATAGCAGGCCGTGTCTGGAGTAAATCCATCTGACAAACAGGTTTTACCCAATTTGCAAATCCTGCATCTTTTCACTCCCTGGAATGCAGTTTATATATTGATTTTCACCACCGGTCCGTGTTTTGAGACGCAGCTCGCCGCTAAAATAAATGCCTTACAAAACTACACGCTGGGTTTTGCAGCTGGGAATGCGTTTCTTAAACCTATAACTTGATTTTCCCATTAAAAACTTGGTTGCCTTGACCTCTGTAAATCGAGCACGCGGCGTGGTGCACGCGATCTTTAGCATAACAAATATATATATACTGTATATAGATTTTTTTTCCCCTTTCTTTTCCCCCCGTAGTGGAAAAATGTATGAGTTCCATGCAAGACGGCACTCAGATGATCAAACTGAGGGGCAGCTCCAAAGGTCTCGTCCGTTTCTATTACCTGGATGAACACAAGTCGTGCATTCGCTGGAGACCCTCGCGAAAAAATGAAAAGGCTAAAAGTAAGTGAAACGTTTCAAGTCGATCCGTCTGTGCTTACGGTCACAGATCAGAATTTTGTGACATGTCTAGTCCAGTGTTCTGCATCATACTGTGGCCAACCAGTTGCTTCCAGAGGTGGAGTGTCTTCCTTCCCTATTGTTCCTCAGTGACTGGTGTTTAAGTAGGTGGCTACTGTCGATTTGTAAATCCCTGTACAAGTAATCCTCGACTTACGACCGCAATTGAGCCCCCAATTTATGAGCCGCGGTGGCGCAATGGTTAGAGTGCAGTACTGCAGGCTGACTGCCAGCTGACTGCAATTTGGCAGTTCGAATCTCACCAGGCTCAAGGTCGACGCAGCCTTCCATCCTTCCGAGGTGGGTAAAATGAGGACCCAGACTGTTGGAGGCAATAGGCTGACTCTGTAAACCGCTTAGAGAGGGCTGTAAAGCACTGTGAAGCGGTATATAAGTGTAAGGGCTATTGCTAAGTGCTGCTGCTACTTTCATGAGAACCTGGGAGGGGCTCATCTGGGATGCTTTCTCAGCTTACACTCCTTGCCCCAGACTCAGTCCTCTTTTATCTGACCATTGTCAGCTCTTCTTCCTGTCCTACCATGTCCCAACGTGGTCAGTTAGAAATGGAAGATCCATTGTTAGTGAAAGTACACTTGACTAAAGCCAAGCGGTTACAGAAGAAGCAAGGCTGGATCTGGGATTTTCGCGCCCAAAGCATATGGTTAACTTTTCCCTTGTTCCCACCTTCCCCCCTGGTTATCAACGAGTGTCCAATTAGGTGCTAACAAATTGTTGGGGTAACAGTCTCTGTCTTTGCAGGTGTTGTGGCCTGTTGGCCGCTGGCCCCTCCAGCAGCCGAATCGGAGGAGGAGGCGTGGGAGTCAGGGTCAGCATCAAGGCAACCTGAGAGCTCCGAGGGGGAAGAGGGAATGGAGCTGGCAGAGAGAGAGAGACAGAGGCGGAGCCTGGGCCGTCCATCAGCCCTCAGTTGGAGAGTCCACAGCCCCCAGGTCTTGAGGTGGCTGATGAGGAAGAGGAGGAACAGCTGGGTCCAGTGCCTGATGCGTGGATGCGCAGAAGGCAGAGGAGAGGAGAGCGGTGGAAATCTATGGGCCGGTCCTTGGGACGGAAGAGCCACCGCTGCTAGCGAAGGCCCACCCTAGCTCTGGGGATAAAAGGCAGGGGGTGGAGATGAATAGGTGTGCATAGATTCATTTCCTCTCATGCTGACCCTCCCCTTATCCCCCTCCCCCGTTGAGTATGGCAGGCTGACATCAGGCAATGCACAGTGTAGCAGGATGGCAGTCCTGACAGCTGTTTCTCTCTTCCCTCTGCATCTCCTAACCTGCTAACCCTCACCACATCTGGCAGCAGCCGCTCCCATTGTTCAAAGGCTAAGTACTGCATTCTAATTCAGCCATTTCCCCCCCCCCCAGTCTCCATAGATTCCATCCAGGAAGTATCCGAAGGGAAGCAGTCAGAGATCTTCCAGCGCTACGGCGATGGCAGCTTCGATCCCAACTGTTGCTTCACCATCTACTATGGGGACCACATGGAGTCTCTCGACCTGGTGTCCTCGAACGGAGAGGAAGCGCGGATGTGGATCACCGGCCTCAAGTACCTGATGGCTGGGATAAGCGATGAAGACAGTCTGTCCAAACGGCAGAGGACTAGAGACCAATATCCTTTTGGGGATTATGGGATCCAGAGCTTGTAGGCTAATGAAGAGACTGGACAAACATTTGTCTGAAATGGCATAGGCCATAGTCATGGCGAACCTTTTTTCCCTCGGGTGCCGAAAGCACGCACACGTTCACCCATAATTTAATGCCCCCCTGGCCCCCTGCGCATGCGCACGCGACCACCCTCCCCGCTGCCCCCCCCATGCATGCATGCACGACACACACACCCCGTTTCCCGACTTCCCTGGAGCCTGGGGAGGGCGAAAACGGCCCCCCACCGAAGGCCTTCCGGAGGCCAGAAATGGCCCGTTTCCTGACTTCCGGTGGGCCTGGTAGGCCCGTTTTTCGCCCTCCCCAGGCTCCAGAAGCTTTCTTGGAGCCTGGGGAGGGCGAAAACACCCTCCCCCGCCCCCCCCGGAGGCCCTCCGGAGGCCGAAAATGCCTTCCCAGAGCCTCCACACAAGCCAAAAATCAGCTGGCCGGCGCGCACAGGCAATGGCTCGCGTGCTGGCAGATATGGCTCCGCGTGCCACCTGTGGCACGTGTGCCATAGGTTCGCCATCACAGGCATAGGGTTTCCTACCTGAGCTGGGGGTTGGACTTGAAGACCTCTAAGGTCCCTTCCTACTCTTTTATTCTGCTCTGCTCTGCTCCGCTCCGCTCCATTCCACTCTCCTTTCTTCTCTTCTCCTTCTCCCTTTCTCCTTCTCCTTCTCCTCCTCCTCCTCCCCCTTCTACTATTCTATTCTATTCTATTCTATTCTATTCTATTCTATTCTATTCTATTCTATTCTATTCTGCATTTTTCTCTATTCTATTCTATTTCTATTCCATTCTCCTTTTCTCTGCTTCTCCTTCTCCCTTTCTCCTTCTCCTCCGCCTCCTCCTCCTCCTGAGGATTGGGACTTTGGTCCCAGAGATCAGGGATTCACTCTCTGCCCTCTTTATGCCCTTGTTTCTTGAGCCATGGTGGCGCAGTGGTTAGAGTGCAGTACTGCAGGCTACTTCTGCTGATTACCGGCTGCCTGCAGTTCAGGAGTTCGAATCTCACCAGGCTCAAGGTTGACTCAGCCTTCCATCCTTCTGAGGTAGGTAAAATGAGGACCCAGATTGTTGGGGGCAATAGGCTGACTCTGTAAACGGCTTAGAGAGGGCTGTAAAAGCACTGTAAAGTGGTATATACGTTTAAGAGCTATTGCATTGTTTCTGACAAAAACTCCATCCTTTCAAAGCTTTGCCAAGCTTATCATTCCACTCCAGAGAACCACAGATTTCTCTTATGCAGCAGCTTTGACAATTTTTGAGATTTGACCTGAAGAAAAATTGTTAACAGAGAATTGCAGCTAAAAAAGATGGTTTCGGTGGGGAAGGATTGGGGCGCCCCGCCGTTCCCAACAGAAGTCGGCACGACGAATCAATCCGATGGCTGTCTCCAGGAAGGAGAGTTGATTTTTTTTCTGCCTCTTCTGAGCCTCCCTCCTTCTTCCCGAAATGTCCTTTCCCTTTCCTTAACTCCGGCTAAATGTGGTTGAAGCAAACCTTCGACGAAGCTGATAAAAACGGCGACGGCAGCCTGAGCATTAACGAGGTCCTTCAACTGATGCACAAGCTGAACGTCAACCTCCCCCGTCAGAAAGTCAAGCAGATGTTCAAGGTAAGGCTCCATCGTGCTGTACCACGGCGTCTAATGAGGCAGGTGGCGGTTGCTCGGAGGGACGGACGGCCTGGGGGGCAGTTGCGGATGTAACTCTGGCCGTCTCCGCCTCGGGCTTACCACCAGATGTCGGGGTTTGCAGCTGTTGTGGCCCGCCAGCCAGCGGCAGACTCGGACAATGAGGAGGTTGGGGAAGAACTTGGACCAGTTCCGGAGCCTGGGGAAGACTCTGATGGGATGCTCAGCGTCGGACGTAGAGATAGAGACAGGGCCGTCCAGCATTTCCCAGCCAGAGAGGCAGCTGCGTTTGGAGTCAAGAGATGAGTGAGGAGGAGGAACAGCTGGGGCCTGTTCCAGATGCACGTATGCGCAGAGCAGATAGGAGAGGTGAACAACGGAGGACAAGGAGTCAACTCGGGAAGCAAAACAACCGTGGACGCTGACTGGCCCCTCCCTGGCTGGGGAATAAATAGGAGGAAAAGGGAGTGGTTTGGTTGTCGCAGACAACCGTTCGCATTTCTGGCAAGTTTGCTCCTTGTGTGTTTCATGCGACAAAGACTGCCTTGCCAGAACTGAGGTTTGTCTATTTCTCTGTTTGAACTGACTTAATTGGCAGCTTCCCGGGCTGGGAGCTCACGGCCTTGCCTTTATCATAACGAGCTGATAAGGACTATCGTTTCAGTTAACTCCTTGCAGGACTCTTGCCTGGGCTTTCTGTTGGTGAATGCAGTTCATTCCCAAGGTGTAAATAAAGAGGGGTTTTTCTTGGCGGGGAGTCTGTTTCTTGCTTCTGCGAAGGCCGGGTCAGAACAGCAGCTTCGCACGCTTGCAACCAGGCCCTGCAACATCTGTCACCCAGTTCCCGTGGTGGAAACACAGAACGAAGACTAATAGCGTCGGAAGGGACCTTGGAGGTCTTCTAGTACATCCCCTAGCCATGGCGGGAGATCCTATTGTCATGGTCAGAGCCTGAATCTGCGGGGGAAGACAAGCTGGAACTGGAGCCAACAGTGGCAGGAAAGATCGTAAAACGGGGCAAAAACTCGCTTCACCACTGTCTCGCTTAGCAACGGAAATTTTGGGCTCCTTTGTGGTCGAGGACTACCTGCAGTCACTTCTTGGAGGCACTTCTTGGTCCTGAATAGATGTCAGCCCTTCCAGGTAGATCAGACCAGGAACCCAGTAGGTCACTTAAAGTTCTAGTAATACAGGTAGTCGACTACAATTGAGCCCAAAATCTCTGTTGTTAAGCGAGACATTTGTTAAGTGAGCTTTGTCCCGTTTTACGACCTCTCCTGCCACAATGGTTAAGCGAATCACTGCAGTTGAAAAGTTAGTAACCCAGTTGTTAAGTGAATCCGTCTCCCCCCTTGACTTTGCTTGTCGGAAGGTCGCAAAAGGGGATCGCGCTGACCCCAGAGGACACTGCGACCGTCATAAATACGAGTCAGTTGCCAAGGGTCTGAATTTTGATCATGTGACCGTGGGGATGTTGCAATGGTGGTAAGTGTGGGAAAACGGTCCTAAGTCACATTTTTCAGTGCCGTTGTAACTTGGAACGGTCACTAAGCGAACTGTCGTAAGTCAAGGACTCCCTGTGTATTGTAAAGTTCTAGTAATAAGAAAGTTCTAGTAACAGAAAGTTGTAAATCTGAATGCCCTCCCTCCCTCCCCCTCCCTCCCTCCCTCCCTCCCTCCTTTTCTCTTAATGAGCACCAGGGAGGGCCTTTTCACGTTACATTCCTACCCTGGACCCAAATTCCCCTTTTTTCCTAACTGTTGTCTTGGCAGCATCTCTTCCCTTCTGCCCTCTGCACCAAACCATCTCACACAGCACAAATGGCTCTGATTGCGATGACAAACTCAGTGTTTTGGGCAAGTGGGCGGAGGGAGGTTTTTTCTCTTCTGTCTTCCAGTCCTGACCTATTTTCTCAGTGAACGGTGAATTCTGTTTGGGTTTTTTTTGGGGGGGGGGGTTCCTCTGAAATCCATCTCTGTTTGCCCAGATAATTGCAAGCAAATACGCCGTGCTCTGGAAACAGAACGCTCTTTGCTTTTCGATGCACAAAGCTTTAAGAGAAGGTCTTCTCTTAAATAGAAGTTGTTGTTTTTTTTAACCATCCCGAGGCTGCTGAAGCTGGCCAGCCCTCAAGCCCTTTTGTTTATTATCTCACAGCATTTTATTTTTTTAAAGCAGAGTTTCCAGAACTTCGCCCTGCTTCCTTTGATTCCTGGCGGTTCTGTTGCTAGGGCTTATTGAAAACACAGATTCCAAAAATATAAATATCGCCCTTGTGATTTTCTGATAGGAAATTCAGATGATGATCATCATCGTCATCTTTTTAACGACCCCATAATCCCTTGCGGGGTGGAGTTTGGGCAACTGAATGGAGCTAGCAGAGTGTTTTCATGGCCAGATGCCCTTCCTGTCACCAATGCGGAGTTTTAGTTCAGCAGATATATTCTCAGTGTGCCCAGAGAGAGAAATATCTGCCTCTACCTAGGATCGAACTCACAGCCTCCTGATTGTGAGGCGAGAGCTCCACCTCTAGGCCACCGCACCACTCCATAGGAAATTCAGATGATACTAGAACAGTTCTCCGTGGCAAGCAAACACCTTTCTACCTATGTAGCAGCGGTGGGTTGCTCCCGATTCGGCGAACCGGTAGCGGCGGCGGCGGGAGGCTCCCCCCACCTTCCCGGGACGCTTCTGCGCATGTGCAGAAGCGTTGCGCGAGCGCGCGAACCGGTAGCGACGGGATTTAGAACCCACTACTGCTATGTAGCCCCTGCAAATGGAGGTGAATTCTTCTGGCCGACAGAGTCATAGCGCTGGAAGGGACCTTGGAGGTCTTCTAGTCCGACCCCTTGCCCAAGGCAGGAGACCTTATTCCATCCGGGACAAAGGGCTGTCCGATCTTTTCTTGGAAACTTCCAGCAATGGAGCACCCACAACTCTTTGGATCAGGCTGTCTCTTGTAATATGCTCCTTCTCTTAGGACCTCTGGAACTAAGATATGACCCGTGTGTCTGAGTTTCTTTTTCCCTGAGCCCAGTCTGGAGAAGAAAAATCAATGTTCTACAGAGGACTAAACTTATAGAAAAAAAATATTTGTAGCTCAGAGTTGAATTGTGGAGTCCTTGATGTTCTCTGAGCTCGGTAATTTTCTTGCACAAGAGGTCCTCGGGGTTGAAGGCAAGACAAGAAGCAACGGATGGAAACTAATCAAGGAGAGAAGCAACCTGGAACTAAGGAGAAATTTCCTGACAGTGAGAACAATTAATCTGTGGAACAACTTGCCTCCAGAAGCTGTGAATGCTCCAACACTGGAAGTTTTTAAGAAGAGATTGGACAACCACTTGCCTGAAATGGTATAAGGTTTTCTGTTTGAGGAGGGGATTAGACTAGAAGACCTCCAAAGTCCCTTCCAACTCTTCTATTATTCTGTTATTCTGGTCTTTGAGTTTGGTTGCTTTCTTGCAGACATTTCATTACCCAAACTAAGTAACATCATCGGTGTTACCTAGCTGATGATGTTACCTAGTTTGGGTAATGAAACATCTCCAAGACAACAACCAAACTCAGAGAGCACCAAGGACCGCTCGTTTTAAGCCTGAGCTACAAATATTCTCCTCTATTAGCTTTCTTGCATTTCGTTAGCACTGATGATGTTACCTAGTTTGGTAATGAAACGTCTGCAAGAAAACCACCCTGTAAAGAATTGAACTTGTTGTTCTGACCTAGGCTTCCTGATAAATCATAAAACACAAACGTAGTCCCAAAAACCCTTTTTTTTTTAATTTCACTGTGAATTATGTTCATTCCCAGCTGTGATAAGTCCCAAACAATGTTAATTAGTCCGACAGGAGTCTGCCAAAGTCTTTTGGAAGAAGGCTGATAAGCACCAACCTTTATCTCTCTTGACACGCTGCCAAAGACCTAATTGGCAAGGAGCTTTGCAAGGCCAAACAGAACACGGAGTCAGAACTGAAAATGCTGAGACACGAATTGAACCAAGTTGCTTCCTGCAACGAGCACATCCGTCTGTTCCACTTTTATATCCTATGGGAGGGGCCAATCATCTCCAAGCCTTACTCCCGAGTAGCCCTTTTCCTCCGTAACTGTTCTTGCCTTCTGGCAGCTCTGCGCATGCGCGCATTGGGAACAGGCTCCCCCTGTTCCTCTGCCTCGCTCATGTCAGCCTCTGGAGGCTCCGGAGTCAGCACAGACCTCCCAGATGGCCCGGGCTGGATCTCTGCCTCTGACACCGAGCCTTCTCCAGACTCCAGGACTGGCCCATGTTCCTCCCCAGCCTCCTCGCTGTCCAACTATACTTACATTCTCAAACTGAACGGCCTGTGTGCTCTCTGCCGATCTGTCAGTCAACTTCTACATTCCCCACTTAAATCTATGATTTAAAATTGTGAGGGCTATAGTAAAATCTCTCCTCATTTTTACATTTCTTGCACAGGTCATCGATGCAATACTGGAGGGAAAAAAATCCAACTAAAATCTCTTTGAATTGCTCCCAATCAATCCGGCCCATACTTAGCTAGAGGCAGTAATGTAAAAATAAAAATAAAAATGAAGCAATTCCTGTGGAACTCGGCAAGAGAGAACTTATATCTATTGTTAGCCCTATTTTTTTAATAAGCTTTCTCCCCTTTTTAAAAAAAAATTCTTGCTTTTTTTCTCTGCCTCGATTAGCTTCCCCCTTCAAATGCCCGCAATGAAGAGATAGCAGCTCCATGGAAAGTTAGATACAACACTCTTTAATGTTGGAAGATTAGGAAAAGAAATACTTCCATCCGTATAGAAAAGTGTTGTGCGTTTGCACGCGTGAAAAGAGAGAACTAAATGGGAAATAGATACACCGATTATTGCTAAAGATGTACTAGACTGTTTCAAATTAACACTGTTCATTTGTCAAAGCGAGTTTTTAAATGCCTGGCAAGGAAATTTCATGCTTTCCCCCCTGTAAAACCTAATTTGCCATCTATCTTGAGTTCTGACATAAAATTGGCACAGTGCAGCAGGAACCTCTTGATTTTCCTGAGGTTTGTTAAATTGTTGTGTCATTCCTGGGTTTTGAAAGAAAGAAAAAAAATAACTGTTTTGCCTATTTAATCCATGCAGTTATATCTTCACACGTCAAAAGATTTCTGGCTAGGAAGTCCCCATAGGTATTGGCTGCTATCTGGGAAGGCCCGCCCTGGCTTACGGGTGATTGGCAGGCAGAATGCCAACTTCGGCAATCGATTGACACCTTCCCCTGCGAGCAGCTGGGGAATATTTATCAAAATTTCCCATTTCCCCACCAGTTGAAATGTTCCCATCCAAGCCCTAATAGCTACACATCAATAGGTTGTAAAACAAAAATCCAGTTTGTGTCTGTATGCGTGCACATGTGTGTGAAAGAGATGCCTGTCTCAGCAATTTTTTTGTAATGGTCCTAATCTAACTGGTTTAATTTCCTTCCTTCCTTCCTTCCTTCCTTCCTTCCTTCCTTCCTTCCCTCCCTTTCTCCTCCCCTCCTTCCTCCCTTCCTTTCTTACTTCCTCTCTTCCTTCCTTCCTCTTTTCCGTGCTACCTTCCTTCCTTCCCGCTTTCCAGCAGACAGATATGGGGAAGGAGTCATGGATTGTGAGAGTGACTGAGAAACTGTCACAGAACATTGAAGATGAAGATCATATGATTGCAACAGCAGCCCACAGTACAGCAGCAGCCTGGCAGCATTAAGGCAGCCACAACTTTGTAAATCTCATTCCTCAGGAGATATGGGTTGCAGATTTTGGAAGCATGTTGTGAGTTAGCCCATTTGAGACACTTTGGTTCAAAAATTGTTGGCCTACGATGCACCGTTTCACTCAATTAAAGATTATGATAATGAGAGTTTTAGTAGTATAGGTTACATTTTATTATTATAATCAAAATTCATATGAAAAATTACATATATAAAAAGGAGGGCAATGTACCTCATTAAGATGAAATTGGCACGTGGGCTTTATTTCACTAAAAGAAATGACTATA
>QLTV01002539.1:131502-143704 GCA_003457575.1 Thermophis baileyi | reverse complement strand
GAATGGAATGGAATGGAATGGAATGGAATGGAATGGAATGGAATGGAATGGAATGGAAATAAAAGATGGATCGAACTTAGCCAGCTCTGGTGAGCCTTGCTTAGTTTAGGTAAATCACCTTGACAACTGAGATTATAATCACGAAGGCTCCCGGGCAAAGGCCATCATAAATAAAGCTAAAAAGAGATAAGCAGGAGGGTTCACAGTCCTTATTTATCACTAAACCTGGAGCAAGTTTAATCAAATAGTTTTACCCAAAACCTGGCAATGCCATATGTCTAGGGCAGTGGTGGGTTTCAAATTTTTTTACTACCAGTTCTGTGGGCGTGGCTTGGTGGGTGTGGCGTGGCTTGGCGGGCGTGGTAGGGGAAGTACACTGTAAAATCTCCATTCCCTCCCCACTCCAGGGGAAGGTTACTGCAAAATCCCCATTTCCTCCCAATCAGCTGGGTCTCAGGAGGCAGAGAATAGATGGGGACGGGGCCAGCCAGAGGTGGTATTTACCGATTCTCCGAACTACTCAAAATTTCCGCTACCGGTTCTCCAGAACTGGTCAGAACCTGCTGAAACCCACCTCTGGTCTAGGGTCTCCTGCTTGAGCAGGGGGTTGGACTAGAAGATCTCCAAGGTCCCTCCCAACTGTGTTATTCTAATGTATATCCTGCAGGTTTTTTAAGTTGTAGTTTCAACAGCCTGTGCAGAACAGGGAAGAAGGAACCAATGTTATTCTACAATATTTGGGGTAGCGGTTTCCTAACCAGAAAAGCTCCCTAATCCATCCAGAAGGTCCATTTAAATACCACAAGTTGTTGTTTTTTTGTCGAAAAATGGCAACGGACACTTACCACGTCACCCTGGGCCACGCATCACAGAGCACACGCTGTAAAAACAAAAATTAGCAGGGACTGTTCTGAACTGCATATCAACCACTGAGAGGCATTCATAGGTAAAAAGCAACTGTCTTGTCACCAGGGAACCCAAAGTGAAGGCCTCTTTACCACGCAAAAAGAGAGTTCTCTTCCACATTTATGCTTCTGTCAGGTCTAATTCAATTTAATTTTTTGCCCCAACCGGGAACTACGAAAGAAGACAAGTTGGGGAGCAACCTTCTCCAGATCTTCTGACCCAGCCACTGGGCTGTGAGAGCTTTGACTCTCAAAACAGAACATTGGAAAGTCTCCAGAGGTAGAATACAGGTAGTCCTCGACTTACGACAGTTCGCTCAGTGGCCATTCGAAGATACAACAGCACTGAAAAAACGTGACTTAGGACCGTTTTTCACAGTTGCGACTGTCAACTCGCAAAGCATCCCTGGCCTGCTCTTGAGTTGCAATCGGCAGGGGGATGGGAAACCGATGAAGCAACATGGTAGCCAAAGACAGGAGCACATTCCAGACATATCTTTCTCAAGGCAGTCTCCCAGGGTTACCCACAGCGGCCGGAGGGGAGTGATCTCTACAACCCCCGAAATTGCTCCGTTGGCGAATGTGATTGATGACACACCCGGGGGGGGAGGGAAACAGGGTCATGATTGGGGTGTAAATTACGTGGGGCCAGAGTTGGCTTGCTGTCAGGGTTCCGAAGGATGCCCTAGTTAAATCACAAGCCCTGCCAGCGACATTTGCAGCAACCCCACGACCAGGTGATCCAAATTCAGACCCTTGGCAAGTGGTTCATACTTAATGACCGTCACAGCGTCCCCGGGGGTGAGTGGGTGGGTGTCACGTGATCCCCTTTTGCGACCCTCTGACTGGCAAAGTCCACGGGGAAGCCGGATTCGCTTTAACAAACCGGGTTACTAACTCATCAACGGCGGCGATTCACTTAACAACGGTGGCAGGAAAAGTCGTAAAATGGGGCATTAACTCCCTTAACCCATGCCTCGCTGAACAACAGAAAATTTGGGGCTGAGTTTGTGGCCGTAAGTCGATTAATACCTGTAAAAACCCGAACAACACCCATTCTCCCATCGCTAAGATTCAAAATTCAACCTGGACTTCTTTTTTATATATATATATATACATTTTTCTTTAACATATATGAGGGTTTAATAAACAGTGTATTATCTGAGTCAATTTACATATACATAATAATAGTAATAATAATATTCTTTCCTTCTATATCATGGTATTCTTCCAGGACAAAGTAGTTACAGAATATTTTTTTAACTTGGGATTTGTTTTACCAATGGTTAGATAATAAAAGTAGAAATTAGAAGTTGGAAGAATACCATGATATACCAGTAAAGAATATTTGTCAGTTCTGGAAGCTATTATTTCTGTTTGCTTCAACTGCCACATGTTTTAGCCTGGGAAATTGGGAGGGTTTGTTTTTTTGTTTTGTTGGAGCGATAGGAACATAACAAAATTCCTTACTCAAGGACGAATGTGCCAGCACCTGCGTGGAGACAGTATCCAGTTGAGCGTGAAGATTTGATTGGACCATGTGATGAGCTTGTGAGTGTGGGGCAGGGTGGTGAACTTTCAACTGGGTGGGGAAACCCCGGAAGCTTTCAGATTCGGGTTTCCCCAGATGTGTCAACTGTTGTGGCTTGCCCAAGTCCCGCGCAGCTGCTCATGGATCCGGAAGACCAAGAACCGACCATGGGGAGGGGCCACGCCCTAAGACTATATAAGGTGGAATCACAATGGAAACTGTTGCTGGAAACAACGCACGTATTTTACCTGACTACTGTTTACACTTTTGGTGATATCAGTTGGACTAGCTCCAGTCCGGGCTCTCGGCCAATTCCAGCAAGTGAGGAATTTAAGGACTTAATGATCTGTTTGTGTTTTTTTGTATTTGAAATCCCGGCCAAAGTGTTCCGTGAATTGCAACAGGCACTTTGGGAGAAACCCTGAAATTAACTTATTACTAAGCATTTATTAGTGATAAAGCCTTCTTTCTTTTGGACAACAGTGTGTGTGTGTCATTTCCTGGGGGTTTGCTGCACTGGGTCACAACACCAACATGACATATCTAATAAATTGGAACTTTGAGGAACTTCAAGCCTCGGAGTTTTATTTTGTTGGGGGTGTTTATTGGAACGCTGACAATATTATTATTACTATTATTATATATATGTAAATTGACAAGATTCAACCTGGACTTTTGTGAGGGCCGAATCAGAAGAAGACTTTCTGCCCTTCTTCAGCACCGTGTCTTCAA
The DNA here is from genome assembly GCA_003457575.1 of Thermophis baileyi. NCBI lineage: Eukaryota > Metazoa > Chordata > Lepidosauria > Squamata > Dipsadidae > Thermophis > Thermophis baileyi. The sequence goes on along the minus strand of QLTV01002539.1, from coordinate 140,536 downwards.
TCCCCATCCATCTTGGAGACATCCATCTTTGAGCCTTTAGAACAAATTTGCAGTTTGCACCATGCAAAGCATCAACCCAACAGTAATTAGATGAAGTCGCCCCTTGCAAGTGAAACTTTGCCACTGGATTAGTTAGATGTGTCCCCAAGGCTTCAAACCGATTGGAAGATTCAGTGGCCTTTTGTGTATCCACGCTGCCACGTTTTGGGGAATTCGATAGTCTCGATTTACCAATTGGCGACCCTCAATCAGACATTTAAATTCACTGCTTGTGTCGCTGAATCAGACATACTCCAGGAGGTTAAAGTAACTAAACAGGGTTGTAATTAAATTTTAATTCATTTGCCCCTCGGTTCAGGGGTGGGTTCTAACTTACCTTGCTGCCGGTTCGCTTCCTCCCACGCCGCGTGGCCGCAACCCGTGGGCACTGCATGCGCAGTGCAAAAAAATAAAAAAAACATTCCCTGGGGGCGCGCGCATGTGAAGTCCAAAAAAAAAAAAAAATTTCCCCCCCCCCAAAAAAAGCCCAAAAGAAGATGGTGATGCATGCGCAGTGCCAGAAACTCGGCTTCTGCACATGCGCAGAAGGAAAAAAAAACCGGAAAAATTTCCAAAAAAAAAATTTAAAAAAAAATTCAAAAAAAAGCAAAAAAATTCCACGGACCGGCACCGACCAAACCGGATCCATGACATCATCGTGACATCACCAGCAGGTCGCTACCGGTTCAGCTGAACTGGTCCAAACTGAGAGGAACCCACCTCTGCCTCGGTTCCTTCCAAACCTACGATTAAAAATAAATAAATACATTTTTTTATTTTAGTTAAGCCCTCTTTTCTTTCCCGCACCTTTTCCTCCCTCGGTTCTGTGCTTTACGCTGCAAAGAGTTTAATTCATTCCACCACCACCACCACTCCCCCAAAAAAAACAGTTTTAGAAAAATCTGTCGCAGCTGCCCAGTTCTCAGTGATTGGATTTTTGGAGTGGTGCAAATCAAGAGTAGCTTTTTCGAAAGGCTTTGGCCTCTTGAAAAGCAATCCATTTCCACTCAGGTATGATCCACACTTCAGATTCTGCTTTCCTAATGGAGTGCCCAGCTTTTTGCGCCGGCCAATCAATCTAAATCCCCTTCTGGGATTTTGTGACGAGAATTATCGATCGATAAATATCTCTCTCTCTCTCTCTCTCGTTGCCCTGTTGGAAGCTCTCCGATTCTTCGTGGCGAGATGGAGGGAGGTTTAGCTAGAAGCTTAGTCAAGATTCGAAGCCAGGTTGGTGCAGACCTCAAGAGCAGATAAAGAGAAAAAAAAAACCTCTTTTAGTGACTTTATGGACACCCCTCTGTCGTTTCCTTGGCAATCCCATGAAAGCAGTTTTCTGACGCCACTTTGGAATTATTTTCAATGAGCCACTGGGTTGCTAAGCGAGGCAGTTGTTAAGTGAATCTTGCCCCATTTTACTTCTCTCGCCACAGTTGCTAAGTGAATCACCGCAGTTGTTAAATGAGTCACACGGTGGTTAAGTGAATCCGGATTTCCCCACTGACATCGTCAGAAGGTCGCGAAAGGGGATCACGTGATCCCGGGGCACTGCAGCCGTCATAAATGTGAATCAGTTGTCACGTATCCGAATTATTATTATTATTTATTAAATTTGTATGCCGCCCAACTCCCAAGGGACTCTGGGCGGCTATATGTAAATCACATGACCACAGGGATGCTGCAATGGTCGTAAGTGTGAAAAAAAATGGTCGTAAGTCCCTTTTTTCAGTACCGAACGGTCACTAAGTGAACTGTTGTAAGTCGAGGACTACTGTAGATGCAAGAACATCCCACCACGATCATTTCACAGAAAGCTCTTCCCCTTTAAAAGCGTAAGAAAGTGAATAAGAACTGTTGGGAAACTTTGTAAGAGAATTCCCCCATTCAACCTTTCCCTTGTGTTACATTTCCTGGCTTACTCAGCCCAGCTGTTGTGGCCTGTCGGCCACCAGCCCCTCCAGCAGCCGAATCAGAAGAGGAGGAGGCATGGGAGTCAGGGCCAGCATCAAGGCAACCTGAGAGCTCCGAGGGGGAAGAGGGAATGGAGCTGTCAAGAGAGAGACAGAGGCGGAGCCTGGGCCGTCCATTAGTCCTCTGATGGAGAGTCAACAGCCCCCAGGTCTGGAGGTGGCTGATGAGGAAGAGGAGGAACAGCTGGGTCCAGTGCCTGATGTACAGAGGAGGGGAGAGCAGTGGAAATCTATGGGCTGGTCCTTGGAACGGAAGAGCCACCGCTGCTAGCAAAGCCCCACCCTAGCTCTGGGGATAAAAGGCAGGGGGCGGAGATGAATAGATGTGGCAGACAACTATTCATCTCCCTGCCGTACAGACTTGTTAGCCTGCGGTGAGAGAAAAACTTTTTTTGCCGGGGCTGCTGGCGCTTCTAATAAAGGAATCTTGGAGTTCACTACAGAGGGTTTGTCGTATTTGGGGAGCTGAGTCAGAACACCAGCACTCTTGAGCCCATGTTACTCAGCCCGGTTACTCTTGAGCCCATGTTTCCCCCACCTCAACCTCTCTTAATAGGCTTCCTTCAAAACTAAAGCAGGGAGAGAGGGGAAAAAACCTGGGATAGAGGTAGAAGGAGGAATTACGCAAGACATCAATAAATGATATTCTTCCTTTGATTTTGGCACAGCAACGAGAACGCCAGTTGGTCTTGGGTGTTTATTCCTCTCCTAATGACCTGTTTTTGCATCCTAGGGGAAAAAGCTTCCAGCCAACATCAGTGAAGACGCCGAAGAGGGCGAAGTGTCCGATGAGGACAGCGCCGATGAGATGGACGATGACTGCAAGCTAATGAACGGGGATGTAAGTATGAAAGGCGGAGTGGCTTGGCATCAGAGGTGGGTTCTTCCCGGTTCACACCGGTTTGCCCGAACCGGTAGCTACCCACTGGTGACGTCACGGTGACGTCACGGAACCAGTTCTGTCAGTGCCGGTCCATGAGCACCGCCATCTTTTTTTTTTGGATATTTTTATTTTTTTATTTTTTGGGGGGGATTTTTTTCCCCATTTTTTTTTCTTTTGCGCATGCGCAGAAGCCGAGTTTTTGGCACTGTGCATGCGTCGCCATCTTGTTTTCGGCTTTTTTTTTCTTCTGGACATGCGCAGAAGCCAGGTTTCTGGCATTGCGCATGCGTCGCCATCTTGTTTTCAGCTTTTTTTTAAAAAAAATTGGATTTTTCGGCACTGCGCATGTGCGGCCACGCGGCGCGTGAGGAAGCGAACCGGCAGCGAGGTAAGTTAGAACCCACCCCTGCTTGGCATGTAGAGTTGAGTCTTGTTGACCAAACCCAACTGCATCAGTCTTGATCTGGGTGAAGGAGAAGGATGGAGAAATGCTTTTGGCCAAGGTTTTTTTTTTTTAGAAAGCATAACAATACCTTGAATATTCTGGTTTGTATCGGGGTGTTTATTTAAAACATCTGTTCTGTGGCACTGAAAAAAAGGGACTCATGGCCGTTTTTCACATTTAGGACCGTTGCAGCATCTCCATGTTCAGGTGATCGAAATTCAGATGCATGGCAACTGACTCATATTTATGACGGTTGCAGTGTCCCGGGGTCATGTGATCCGCTTTTTGTGACCTTCTGACATGCAACATCAATGGGGAAGCCAGATAAATAATAAAGTTTTGACAATGAAGTTCTATTCTATTCTATTCTATTCTAGTCTAGTCTAGTCTAGTCTAGTCTAGTCTAGTCTAGTCTATTCTAGTCTATTCTAGTCTATTCTAGTCTCTATTCCTTATACTGCATGAGTGATACCATGTTAGCTATACATGTGATGTTTTGTAACAAGGGATCATTGTCCTTTTCAAAGAAACAGCCTTGGTCACACTTAAAAGAAATAATGGATAATTTCCTAAAATGTCAGTAACNTTTCCTTTCCTTTCCTTTCCTTTCCTTTCCTTTCCTTTCCTTTCCTTTCCTTTCCTTTCCTTCCCTTCCCTTCACTTCACTTCACTTCACTTCCCAACTGTGTTACTAACTTAACAGCAATTCACTTGCCAGTGCAGTGGCAAGAAAGGTCGTAAAACGGGGCAAAACTCACTTAACCAATGTCTCACTTAGCAACAGAAATTTTGGGTTCAATTGTGGTCGTACGCCTAGGGCTACCTGTGTACATTTTAAAGGCACAACTCAAACATACCTTCTTTCCCCTGCAACACTGGCCATCCCATCCTTCTTTCCTTCCGACTGGCCTTTGTCCCGGTGCCATTAGAAGACAACCTGTGATGTGTTGGTCCATCCAACACAACAATGTCTTGGCCACAACAGAACTTTGCCTAACGCTGAGAGACTTTGTCAAAGAGCAGCACAGGGCAAGGTGGAATTAAACATCCCAGTCTAAATAAAGTCAAGTACAAATATTGAGTGCAGCTGTTGAACATGGCTGTTAATAAAAAACTCAGGGATTTCGCAGCAGCGACGAGTGTAGCGCTCCGATGTTTCCCTGCTTGATTAAAAATAAATCTGCCTGTATATGCCGTACAGCCAAAATTTGCCCTTATTAGCGCCTTAACATGGTTTTGATGTGCTGGGAAATTTGATTTATTCCCCCAGGGCCTTCCCTTGCGCTTGTACTTCAAATTATATAATCCTGAGGGGGAAAAAAATTACCCCTTGATCTTGATGGGCCATTATGTTTTCTTTAAGGAAAAACATTTTAGGGCTACATTTTTCCTTGACCCACATAGATGGAAGAAATTGTTAATTCAGCGAGCAGCCCTCTCTTATTCCAATGTTCCTCTTTTTTCTTTCTCTTTTTGTTTTTGGTTTGTTTTGTTTTGTTTCCCGGGCCTTGTGTCCTTTTGAAGTGGAAAGCAGAGTGAAAGCCAACTATTGCAAGCAGTACTTATCCCTCTAAATCAATGTTTAATCATGAATTAATATTTCAATACAACAGAAGGAGTTTTAAACTTATTACCAAACCATGGCTGCGCTGATACAGTTGGCGGGAAACGAGGGGCGATGTTAGGCCTCGAAATATTAAATCAGAAGCATTAGGGACCATAATCTCCTCTTTTTCTTGTTAAAAAAATTACAATAACCATTTAAACTATTTTGTTCTGATTCTATTTGGAGGGTTTGCTAAGAGGCTCTGACAGAGACCGATCAGATCAGTTTTTTGAGAGCTTCTTGGGAGTTTTGAACCCAGGTTTGATCTCGGAGCCACAGAGCCTACCAAAATCCTTGTCTTATGGAGGAGAGCCAGTCAACTGAATTAATTTTCACCAGGAAGATACGGGAGTAACAGCTTCTCTAGATTTCCTTCTTATTACCGTATATCTCTTATTTTCTGAACACCACCTGTCTTTTTTTGAGCACCTTGGACAGCTCCCATCTCTCTTCCAAAACTGGAACAGCCCCAAAATCTCATCCCAATTGCTCCCCCTCTGCCCCCACCCCAAAATCGGGGCTTATTTATTGGGTACACACTGCTTGTTTCTAGGTGTCAGCCACCGCCGTCGCAAAACGTAAATATAATTGAAACCTTGGCAGTTTCCCCGCTGTGGGTATTTTATATACTGTACTGTACCTCCAACTGAGTTTGAACAGCAATTTTTAGCATCGACCGTGGGAGAGAAATTTCCTTCTCCCCTTCGGTCCAATATCCTAAAGCTAAATAAGTACCTCTTAATTCCCGTGTTTTGTGGTCTTTCTTCTTTCTTTCTTTCTTTCTTTCTTTCTTTCTTTCTTTCTTTCTTTCTCTCTCTCTCTCTCTCTCTCTCTCTCTCTCTCTCTTTCTTTCTTTCTTTCTTTCCTTCTTCTCCTCCTCCTCCTCCTCCTCTTCCTCCTCCTTCTCCTCCTCCTCCTTCTTCTTCTTGTGCCATATCCGTCATCGGACGTTGGCGATCATGTTGACGATCGTATTTTTATCAACAGCCGCATGAAAAAGTGCTGTTGAGTTTTGCCCCTTAGATTTTGAAGCCATGATCTTCTTCTTCTTCTGCCTGGACCTCGTTTGCCTTCAATCTTTCCCTGGAGGATTAAGTGAAGGATGCCGTATTTTTCCGGGTGTCGCATCCCATGTCCGAAATATTCTAACTTTCGCTTTTTTTATGGTTTTGATGATTTCCCTCGGCTTTCCCAGGCGGCTTATCGCCACCTCATTTCTGATTTTGTCAACCCAACTTATACGTTAACAGCCGCCTGTAAATCCACATTTTCAAATGCTTCCAGTCTCTTCAAGTGGCTTTCTGTCAGAGACCAACTCTCCGCTCCGTAAAATCATGGCTCTGCTTTTTTCCTCCAAATCCATCTTGGTTAGATTGTAATTCGTTTTATCTCTCTCTCTCTTTCTTTCTTTTTTTTTAAACCCCTCCGTAAGCAGCATCTGGATGGCCAGCTGCGAACGGCCAGTCACGTTCGCCAAGGGTACATCCAAAAGCAAACAAAAAATCGACATGTGTTTTTTTTGAGAGCATTATTTGCCATGTGCTTTGGCCAATTAAGAAAGCAGAAGTTTGGCTGTTTGAAAAATACAGCTTGCTCAACCGAGGCCGCAAAACCGAGCAAGAAATACGACGCAGGCCGTAAGCTGTATATATAATGCACAAGTTTAGCGTGCCCTATTTTAAAAAGTATCCGTCACAAAGCAGCAGAAAAGGACAGGGTTGAATATCAGTCTCGGCAAAACTGAGGGATCTGAAAACTTTTCCCGGTTTTCTTTATTGTTTTAATCAGAGATGACGTTTGGGGTGAATAGGAATGGTTTGTCCCAGTTCCGAGTGCTGCATTTTAAAAAGAATTTAGACAAACTGGAGTAGCCTTAAGAAAGAGCAGCCGAGGCGAGAGGAGAATTGGAAATCTTAAATTCTTCATATTGCTGCACGTTTGGTTTTCATTGGGTTCTATGATCGTCCTTTATTGAAACCTCCCCCTCCAAAAAACATTTGCAACCCACAAACAAGAATAATTCTGAATTACTCCCATAATTGCAGAGGCAAAACTAATTTTGCTACCCCTTACCCTCTGAGTTTTCTGGCCTTTGACTGTACAGTTCTTGAGATGTTCGGCAACCCCGTCAGCCTTCATCTATTTTGACATTTTCCTTGTGCCTAATCTAAAAACAATTGAACAGAAAAAACATCTGGGAACGGCTAATCAAATATTCATAGGCTTGTCACTCAAGGAACGCTGTGATTGTGATTGATTTTTTAGCTGCTTGGTTAAACCAAAGTCATGTTTGAAGTGCATCTAGGTCATAATAATAATAATACCTGTATAATATAAACATGAGACCGTATAATAGTCTGTCGAGAGAAAATGTGATTAAATTCACTTTTGGCTTCATGTGCTTCTTGCTTTCCTTCTTTAGTTCACTTAAGTCCTCAACTTGCAACCACAATGGACCCCAAAATTTCTGTCGCTAAGCAAAACCGTTGTTACGTGAGTTTTGCCCCCTTTTACGACCCTTCTCGCCACCGTTGTTAAGTGAATCACTGCCGTTGTGAAGTCAGAAACCCGGGTTGTTAAGTGAATGTGGCTTCCATCTTGACTTTGGTCGCAAAAGGGGACCACATGACCTTGGGACACTGCAACTGTCATAAGTACATGTCAGTTGCCAAGCATGTGAATTTTTATCATGGGATCGTGGGGATCGCTGCCAACTGTCGTAAGTGGGGGAAACGGTCCTTAGTCCCTTTTTTCAGTGACATCGTAACTACGGACGGTCACTAAGCGAATTGTTGTAAGTTGAGGACTGTTGAATACCAGCTGGGAAAGAAACCAAGGAGAACTGCATTTTTGTAGCTTATAACGTCCACATTTTTTGGCTTCCAGGCTTCTTCTAATCGGAAACGGGTGGAAAACCTCGCCAAGAAGAAACTGGACTCTCTGATCAAGGAATCTAAAATCCGGGACTGCGAAGACCAAAATAATTTTGCCGTCACCACCTTGTCGTCCTCGGGGAAATTGGGGAACAAACCAGATCTTAAAAAGGTGATTTTTGGAGGGTGGGGTGGGGACAGAGGGAGCCAATCCGAAAAGCTTACCGATAAAAGACGAATAAATCATACGATAAAACTTTTGCAAAAAAAAAATAATAATAATAATACGATAAAGTTTGGTAAAATATACATATAATACAAGTAGACTTACAACCTCCACAAAACATCCGTTGTTAAGCGAGACATTTGTTAAGTATGTTTTGCCCCATTTAATGACTTCCCTTCCTTGTTGTTAAGTGAATCACTGCAGTTGAGAAGCCGTTTCCCCCAGGACCCCTGGCATGGGCGGTTTCCTTTCTTCAAATGAATCCTTGCCAAATTTGCCTTTTGATAGCTATATTTCTTGACTCTCTCTCTCTCTCTCTCTCTCTCACACACACACACACACACACACACCCTCCCTTTTCATCATTTCTCATAAACCTCTCCGGAGCAGCGGAGCTCGGTATGTAATCATGGTTAATCCTGACTGATCCCCAGGGTGACGCTTTTTCCTCTGCGAGGAGAGTTGAGCGATGAACAGTTAATGAACTTTTTCTGTGGGTTTTCCCCTGTAATCATGATAAATATTTAACGGCCACTTAGATTTCTCATTCGTCTTGCGCGCGTGCCATCCAACACGCGGGGTCGACGACGCGTGGAGAACCAGCCTCGTTCCTCCCCTCCTAAGCCATTAATATCACTTTCCAACCGGCTGACTGTTCAGGAGACAGATGGCAGCCCTTGGCCGGCTGAGCAGGTTCAGGAACAAGGCCTACCAACATTACGGAGACAGAGTAACAGAGCTGGAAGGGAGCTTGGAGGTCTTCTAGTCCAACCCCCTGCTCAAGCAGGAGACCCTATCTACTATTTTTATCAATCAATCAATCAATCAGAATAGAGCTGGAAGAGACCTTGGAGGTCTTCTAGTCCAACCCCCTCCTCAAGCAAGACACCCTATACTATTCCAGGCAGATGGCTATCCAAACTCTTCTTAGAAGCCTCCAATGATGGAGCACCCACAACGTCTGGAGGCAGGTCGTTCCACTGGTTAATTGT
>QLTV01002539.1:75820-103311 GCA_003457575.1 Thermophis baileyi | reverse complement strand
AAGTATAACAAAAGAGAGAAAGAGAGAGGGGGAGCCGGGAAGGGGGCGGGGGGGGGGGGGGGGGATGGGGGGGGGGGGGGGGAACGGACACTGCAAAATAAATAAATAAACCTCCCAGCCAAACAGCCCCCCCCCCGAATCTCCCTGTAAAACAACATTAAGCCGTTGAGTTGTCAGCCAAGACCGATGGCTTCCTTCGGATGGAGCCTGTTTGAACGGTGGGCGCTGCTCCAAATTTTTTCGTCTCCCCCTTTCCCCCCCATCCCTGAAGCAGGATTTATTTTGCCTTCCAGCAAAGGGTTGGGTGTTTGGTGTGTGTTTTTTTTTAATTGGGGGGCTACGCGCCGCGTAATCCTTGTGGGTGGTTTCTTTCTCCCCGGCCGGCCGTTAATTGGCCTGTCCGGGGGGGGGGGGAAATAGCATTGAGTTCCGTCTTTAATCATCCTTCCTTGCTTGGGATGGTAGGGGCCAGTTTGAGTACCAAAGATGGGGACCAGCACGCCATAACATGTATGTGATGATGTGTTGTCGTGGATCCAAATAAACTCCAGCGCCCTCAATCCTTTTCTCTTCTGCGACTCAAAAGTTTTTTTTTTTTAAAGAGTTTATTTATACATTTTCAGTTTACATACATAAGTGCTTCGTGAACAGCGTATTCTCTGGATCCATTTGCTTACATAATAATACTTTCCCAGCTCCTAACTTCTACTTCTATTATCCAACCACTTGTAGAACAGGTCCCATGTTCGAAAATACTCTGTATCTTCTTTTTCTTTTCTCTTTAACGTCAATCTATCCATTTCTGCACAATCTAGTATTTTTTTTAGTTGTATCTGTGGGTGTTTCCTCATTTTTCCAGTACTTGTGCAAATACAATTGTTGCTGCTGTTAAGACATGCAATATTAAATATATATTCCCTTTATCATACTTTTCTGGTACTATACCTAACAGAAATATTTCTGGCTTATAATCTGTATGTAACTTTAACATCTTTTCTAACCATGTATGTATTTTTGTCCAATATTTCTTTGCTTTTGTACATGTCCACCACATGTGGTAATACGTACCCGGCAGAGGTGGGTTCCTACCGGTTCGGACCGGTCCTATAGAACCGGTAGTAAGTTGGTGGCCTGGGTCGCTGGAACCGGCAATGACCCAGGCCTGCCACGCCCCCGAGCAGTTCTCTGGGCGGCGCCATAGGCGCTGCCATCTTGTTTTTTGCTTCTGCGCATGCGCAGAAGCTTTTTTTTGTACTGCACATGCGCAAAGCATGCGCGCGCGCACCCACAACCTGCCTGCGTGGCGCGCAATGCACGCGCGCACGCACGCGCGTCGCATCCCTGAGCAAACCGGCAGTAGGAAAATACGGAACCCACCCCTGGTACTCAATGTCTGATTACATTTCCAACATCTGTCGGACATGTTTTTAAACATCTTTGCTAGTCTCGCTGGTGGTAGGTGCCACGTATAAAACATTTTATATAGATTTTCCTTGTTTGTAGTTGCCATTGTCAACTTACAGTTCCTTTCCCAAAGTTTTTGCCCTTTGTCTAAGTCTATAGTGTATCCAAAAAAAATTTGCCCATACCATCATTGTCTCTTTTACCTGTTTGTCTTCCATTTTTAAGCTTAACAAAAAGTTGTATAGTTTCTTTATTAACTTTTCATCTACCCCTAACATTATTTGATCGAGTACTGTTTGCTCTTTGTAGAAGCCGCATGTCTTGATATCTTTCTCATATCTCGATTGTATTTGCATATGCGGCCACGATGATAAATCCACACCTTGGACAAACGAAAGTATTTTGATTCTGAATAAAACCCTTCCAGTTTCCCATTGTGCCGTTCCATATATATATAGACTACATGACCTGAGAAAGTCGTGCTTTTATACCTGTCTTGAAAATGTCTGGGTTGCTTCAGACATTTGCATACACACACACACACATACAAGTTAGGTGATTGATAGATAGATAGATAGATAGATAGATAGATAGATAGATAGATAGATAGATAGATAGATAGATAGATAGATAGATAGATAGATAGATAGATAGATAGATAGATAGATGATAGATAGATAGATAGATAGATAGATAGATAGATAGATAGATGATAGATAGATATAGATTATAGATAGATAGATAGATAGATAGATAGATAGATAGATAGATAGATAGATAGATAGATAGATAGATAGATATAGATATAGATATAGATATAGATATAGATATAGATATAGATAGATATATATACACACACATGCATACATATACCCTGTTTTCCCCAAAATAAGACATCCCCTGATAATAAGCCCAATCGGGCTTTTGAGTGCATGGCAATAAGGCCAAGCGCTTATTTCAGGGTTCAAAAAAATATAAGACAGGGTGTTAATTTCGGGAAAACACGAGGATATATATACACATGCACATACACACACACACACACACTCCAAGTTATATATATTATATATATATATATATAAAATCTCAGATCTTAAGAGAGCCATCAATTAATTGCTCTCTTAAGTCAATTAATTAACATTTTATGGCCAACGAAGAAAGCCATCAAGTTGAGGAAAGACGCCACGGTTCAGCTCCGCTTGGTGACATTTTCCTATTTTATTTATTTCGCCTCTTTTCCAGATCATAGATCCGTTTGTGGAAGTCGAGGTGATCGGATTGCCCATGGATTGTTGCAAAGAGCAGACCAGAGTTGTGGACGACAACGGTACGGCTTCTCGGTTCTTAATTTTTACTCTCTCTTTCCTGCCATCTCTGTAAGACCAAGGACATCTTGCAGTTATTCCCAGAATCCGTAAGATGGGTGCAAGCCTCCACAAATTAATTTCATCCAGTCACTATCCGTGCAGAACATCTGCGTAGCATCATCGACGGCTGGCTGTCTAGAATCTGCTGGAGGAATTGTGGGCACCTGACAACTTCCAAGCAATTTTGCTGCCGTGTTAGAACAGTTGGTTGCCTCGAGAAAGTTCCTCCTAATGTTTTTCTTTCCCACTTCATATTTTACTCCAAAAAATACATAGCTCCAAACTCTTTTTTTAACAGAAACAAACGAACAAAAAGAAACAAAACAAACAAGACATTAAAAATACAATTTTTCCCCCCCAATGTCTTGTTTGTTTTGTGTTTTTGTTTGTTTGTTTGTTTCTGGAAGTTCTTCCTACTGTTTTTTTTTTCACTTCATATTTTTATTTTACTCCAAAAAATACAAAACTCCAATAAATTTTTAACAGAAACAAACAAAAAGAAACAAAACAAACAGGGCATTTGAAAAGTGCACTCCCCCCCCCACCACCAATGTCTTGTCTGTTTTGTGTTTCTTTTTGTTTGTTTGTCTCTGGAAATTCCTCCTAATGTTGATTCAAAACCATCATAAAGCAGTACCTCAAGGTGCTTGGAAGTAGATATGGGGATGACAAAAGAAAGCTGGAAGGGACCTTGGAGGTCTTCTAGTCCAACCCCCTACTCAAGCAGGAGGCTCTATACAATTTCAGACAGGTGGCTGTCCAGTCTTTTCTTAAAAACCTCCAGTGATGAAGCACCCACAACTTCTGGTGCCAAGCTGTTCCACTGGTTAATTGTCCTCACTTTTAGTAAGTTTCTCCTTAACTCCAGGATGCTTCTCTCCTGGATTAGTTTCCAGTCAAACTATTCTCCAAAGCATCAAAAGGCAAGACAAGAAACAAGGGATGGAAACTAACCAAGGAGAGAAGCAACCTAGAACTGAGGAGAAATTTCCTGACAGTGAGGAAAATTAATCAGTGGGGCGACCTGCCTCCAGAATTTGTGGGTGCTCCATCACTGGAGGCTTCCAAAAAGAGACTGGAGAGCCATTTGCCTGAAATGGTCTAGGGTTGAGCAGGGGGTTGGACTAGAAGACCTCCAAGGTCCCTTCCAACCCGTATTATTCTATGCTCTATGCCAGGGGTGTCAAACTCAAGGCCTGTGGGCCAGATCCGGCCGACAATGTGGTTGGATCCGGCCCACGGGGCCATCCTGGAAAACGTAAGGGGCCGGCCCGCGTCGCTTCGGCCCAGTCTACCCAATGGGAAGAGGAAATATCAGGCCAGCAGTTTGGGGAGTGGAATCAAGCTGGCCACGCCCACTCAGTTGGCCACACCCACCACCCAGTCGGCCAAGGCCGCCCCCCCCCCCCGAGATCAACCACAGCCCTGATGCGGCCCTCAATGAAATTGAGTGTGACACCCCTGCTCTATGCCTACTGGTGCTTTGAAGAGTCAGCCAATCCCTTCCTCTCTGCTGAATCTATAAAAACCTATGTATGGCTGGCTGGGGAATTCTGGGAGTTGAAGTCCACACATATCTATCGGTGGCTGGCTGGCTGGCTGGCTGGGAGTTGAAGCCCACCCATAGAAAGGTCTCCTGCCTCTTGGTTCTGCAGGTTTCAATCCGATGTGGGAGGAAACCTTGGTTTTCAACATCGGCATGCCAGAGATTGCCCTAGTGCGTTTCCTGGTCTGGGACCACGATCCCATCGGGAGGGATTTTATTGGTCAGAGAACGATCGCATTTACATCCATGATGCCAGGTAAGACGGACCCTGCTCATACAGCATTGCTTGTTTTTCCCCTTGCGTTTCCTCTCTGATATTCTGGCTCTGAAGAATCTGCCCGTTCAGGTAGGTGCCCAACCAGACATCAAAGAGAAAATCTGTGGGTGGGCGTGCCCCAAATCCTCCTTTGAAGCTGGCATCCTCTCGGGGGAAACGCAAAGAGAAAAATCTTGCTTGAAAGCTCAGAGTTAGTCCTTGGAACATCTGACGTTAGCGGAAGCCACAGAAAAAGGACCGCGGATGTCATCCCGTTCTCCCTCGCCCCGTTCCTCCTGCCAATCATAACCAAAGACGTTACTCTGAATTGCTGGTTATCTCTGCCAAATTTCCTTTGGCTCATCCCCGGATTGATGGAGAAAAACTTCAAAACGTGGGCGTTCATTTTTTTTAATTTTATTTTATTTTATTTTGGTCTTCAAACCAGACTGTCATTTTCATTGGCAGCCAAAGATTGGCTGCAAAGCTAATGCTGATAATGACAGTTAAAACCCGGCTGATTCTAATACCTGCAAAAATTGGAGGGTTATGAATTAATCTCTCCTCCTCGTTCCCCAATCCATTCCTTCTCTCCCTTGGGTCACACGAGGCCTTCCCAGCTCAGATAATACCCACATCCACATACCAGGGGTGGGTTCTAACTTACCTCGCTGCCAGTTCGTTTCCTCCCGCGCCGCGCATGCACAGTGCCAAAAAAATAAAAAAAATCCAATTAAAAAAAAGCCAAAAACGAGATGGCGACGCATGCGCAGTGCCGGCTTCTGCGCATGCGCAGAAGAAAAAATAAAATAAAATAAATTCCAAAAAAATATTTTTTTTTCCAAAAAAAAAAAAATTCCCCAAAAAAAGATGGCGGCGCCCATGGACCGGCACCGACCAAACTGGATCCGTGATGTCACCTTGACATCACCAGCGAGTCGCTACCGGTTCGGGTGAACCTGTCCAAACCGCGAGGAACCCACCTGTGACACACACACACACACACACACACACACACACACACACTCACACACACACAGGCTTTCCATCTATCCCCTATCCTTCATTCTTCATTCACTTCAAAGCTGCGGGGAAAAGTTTTTTCAGAAGAAGGGGAAAATAACCCACTGTGGCTTTGAAAGAGAAGCACGAACAGAAAACAACGTGAATTATGACAATTCCGGGGAGAGCCAGCAAATCAATTAGAAAAGATGTGATTGTCAGCAGGGGCTCCGTTCTTTGATAACTAGAGAGAGAGAGAGAGAGAGAGAGAGAGAGAGAGAGAGAGAGAGAGAGAGAGAGAGAGAAGCTGTTGTTGAATTCCACCAAGGAGCCTGTCCGCTGACAGATGCAGTGTGGTAGCAGGATATGAAAGAACCGGCAATAAATTAAACATCTGGAAATTTGTGAGACCCATCTTGCTAATGCCAACACTGCCTGGCTGCAACATCCTCCAGTAGTTTTGGGTCCCCGAGGGTTCTTTTTTAATTTGTGTTCTTCTTTCTTTATTAATTTATACTATAAAATGCAAAAGAAAATAGTAGGAAAAGAAGGGAGAGAAAGAAGAAAGGAAAAGTGTAGGGCAAAGGGGAAAAAGGAAGAGAAAAAAGGCATTGACTTCCAACTCCCTTTGGTGCAGTAGAATAAGATAATCAAACCTCAACTTTTACATAATAATATAAACTACGGTAGCCATTTCTATAACAACAAACCTATTAATCGGTAAAACCCAAAATCAACGTTTCTTTTTTTTTCCCCCACCTCAAGCACAAAGTCCAGAAACGGTTTCCAAATAGAAACGAAAGTAGTTATGGGGTTTCCCGCCCCCCCCCGGATCAAACCAGTCCATTTGGCCGTCTCTGCTAACTCCGTCAACTTTTTCAGCCACCCGTCCAGGGGTGGGTTCCTCCCGGTTCGTACTGGGTCACCCGAACCGGTAGCGAGGCGCTGGTGACGTCATGATGGCGTCGTGGACCCGCCTTGGTCGGTGCAGGTCCGTGGGCGCCGCCATTTTTTTTCCGGGAATTTTTGGCGGCTTTTTTACGTTTTGGGCTGTTTGTGCTCTGCTGCTGCTTTGGAAAGGGCCCTCCCTCCTGCCCCCGGGTGAAGGCTGTCCTTTATTCTTCGCCCGAAGCACAGCTGATCAGCTCCTCAGCTGTGTTTCGGGCAGATTATAGTCACTGAGCATGCGCGGACACAGAATTGCACCGGGGGAATGGTAGAGGTACAGAGTGGTAGTGGAAATTTTCGGAACCCACCCCTGCACCCGTCCATTGTGGCCATCGAAGTGTCCTTCCAATACCCAACTAGGGAACAACATCAGTGCTAGAAGAAAGCGGGGTTTGTAGAGAGGAAGAGGAGGAGGAGGACTGTGAGGTCCTTGGTGCTCTCTGAGCTTGGTTGTTTTCTTGCAGACATTTCATTACCCTACTAGCTACCATCATCAATGTTACAAGGGAATGAGGTTTGCTTTCTGTTTATATACCTTAGAAATACCAGGGTTTTTTTCCCCCAACTGTTTCTTAATAATGGATAATTTTTCCTTAACCCAAGATATGTTTGCCTGTTCTGAGTGTCTTCTCTTAGCTTCCTTCTCTTGCTATTCATTGGCCACACATTTTTTGACTGCTAGAGCCTGGTCTCGGCTCACCCTTAACTTTCATCTACTCTCCTTTCTCTTTCCTCTCCTTGCAACCAGAATTCCTCTCCAGCCAGGAATGGGGGGGGGAGGTCGGGCAGGGGTGAGATTCAAAATTTTCCCCTACCGGTTATGTGGGCGTGGCTTGGTGGGCGTGGCAGGGGAAGGATACTGCAAAATCCCCATCCATTCCCTCCCCACTCCTGGGGGAAGGATTCTGCAAAATCCCCATTCCCACCCCACGCCAGGGGAAGGATACTGCAAAATCCCCATTCCCTCCCCACTCCAGGGGAAGGATACTGCAAAATCCCCATTCCCTCCCCACTCCAGGGGAAGGATACTGCAAAATCTCCATTCCCACTCCAGGGGAAGGATACTGCAAAATCTCTATTCCCACCCCACTCCAGGGGAAGGATATTGCAAAATCTCCATTCCCACCCCACTCTGGGACCAGCCAGAGGTGGTATTTGCTGGTTCTCCGAACTACTCAAAATTTCCGCTACCGGTTCTCCGAACTACTCAAAATTTCCGCTACCGGTTCTCCAGAACCTGTCAGAACCTGCTGGATTTCACCCCTGAGGTCGGGAGACCCCAGAAGGAGATTTGGGCTAAAGGAGACGAGAAGCCGTCATTCACCCCACTTTCCTTGCTTCCAGGCTATCGACATGTATACCTAGAAGGTATGGAGGAAGCTTCCATCTTCGTTCACGTAGCCGTCAACGACGTTTGTGGTAAGGTGAGTAGCCCTGGAGCCCCAGGTGTGCAAACCTCTCTAGAACTAAGATTCTCTTCCAGATGAGATGGTTGACTGGTCCTTATGGAAGGAAGAACCAATAGTGCCCTGTTTCTCTGGTGTTTGAACTGATCTACCCAATCTTTATGTCTGTGGAGATTCTCCAACATCTAGGTCAGGGGTCAGCAACCCGCGGCTCTGGAGCCGCATGTGGCTCTTTCATCCCTCTGCTGCAGCTCCCTGTTGCCAGTCGGCTCCACTATTGATAGGGCTTTCAGTTAGGACAGGTAGAGGCAAAAGGATGCCGCGCTAGGAGAGACTCTATGGCGGGGGAAGTGGACTTCCGGTTGGCTCCAGAATTTAACAGGGAGCTTCCGGTTAGGACCTTTGTGGCTCTTTGAGTGTTTAAGGTTGCCGACCCCTGATCTAGGTCAAGGTTGTTCCAAAGGTGCATTTCCAAAAGGCAACTGGATTTTCTTGGGTTTTTTTTCTTGAAAACGTTTTGCTTCTCATCCTAGAAGCTTCTTCAGTTCTAACTGAAGAAGTTCGAACCGAAGTCAGAACCGAAGAAGCTTCTTGGATGAGAAGCAAAACGTTTTCACACACACACAAACCCCCCCCCCCCAAGAAAATCCAGTTGTGTTTTGGAAATGCACCTTTGGGACAACCATGACCTGGACGACGGAGAAACTCCATAGACATAAAATTGGGTAGATCTTTGAAAAGGTTTCACTTCTCATCCAGGAAGCTTCTTCGGTTCTAACTGATGAAGTCAGAACCTGAAGAAGCCTTCTTGGATGAGAAGCGAAACCTTTTCAAGGAAAAACGACGACAACAACAGTCCAGTTGCCTTTTAGGAAAGCATCTTTGGGCCTGCCCAATCTAATACAGATATTTCTGTAATCAGGAGGTTCATATATACATTAAAAAAAATTAAAAAAAAAATCAGTCCACAAAAGTATTTCTGTGCATGCACCGTCTTTCTAGCTTTGCCCACAAAACTCAGCAAACACCCTTGGCCAAACCTGCAGTTGTGTGTCTTAACAAGTACCACGAAGTAGCGATGATCAGCTGACGCAGCGATTTGGGAAATCCCGATCCAGACTCAGAGTATAACTCTGCTAAGTTGTTTTTTCCCAGCTAGTAACACGGCCAACGCTCCAGTGTTCGAGAGTTTTTTAAAGTGGCTAAAAAGAAATTATGACAATTTCATGTTGCTTAGGAAGGAAGTTGATTTTTTTTCCCTGCGTTGGTTCGACGCCTGCAATAAAATCTGACCATTTACTGTGTTAGCAGATTTGAACACGGTTCGAATCACAGCTTGTTTAAATGTATGTCAGGAAAACCTCACAGTTCCAACAGGGGTTTCTTCAATTTTTCTTTTTCTTTCTGAATGCTGGACGTTCAGGAAAAAAGGTCTACCTGTAGCTGTTTTTTTTTTAAAAAAAAAATTATTTCCCCGTCCAATTTTATTCTCTCCCCTCCCCCATGGCAAAAGTCCACTTTTCTGAAATTTCTCTAGATTGTCATTTTCGTTTTCAAAACCCGAGCTGGTTCTCTTTTGCCCTTATTTTGGGGAATAATACCCCACACAAGAATTCATAGCTTTTTTTGTGCCTGTTTCCCCCCCCCCCAAATATACGCTTTTTTATTTGCGCTGTGCCTGTTGGATGGATTTCTTCGGATGCAGGCAGTCCAATTATCTCCAACCAAGTTACATAGAGAGAGTTCATCCATCAAGCAGTGTGTGTTTGTGTTACTTTTTAATCTATTAATCACAATTAGCCGAGCCAAATGAGAGGAAAAGAATACTGTCTCAGCAGAAGGAACTCTGTTAGGGGAAGGAAAAAAAACAGCTTGCCAAAATATGTGTAACGTGGACAGGGACAGAGATAAAAGCAGAAATGTTTATGTATTTTCTGCAAAGATGTTTGTCAGTTTGCAAACCAGTTTAAGATTGGGACAGCCACCAGTTTGGAAAAATAAGAAACTAAGAAAAAAGAGAGAATTTCATTTATCCATCTTCTCACCCATATATATTCTATGATATATCTCATTTTTTAAAAAAAAAATAGTAATGATATATCTCATTTTTTAAGAAAAAAAAATATTACCAAACCCCAAACTCCCCACTGAATTAAACTTCAGTTAGTCCTCGACCTACGACCGCAATTGAGCCCTAAAATTTCTGTTGTTAAGCGAGACAGTTGTTAAGTGAGTTTTGACCCATTTGACGGACTTTCTCGCCACCATTGTTAAGCGAATCCCTGCAGTTGTTAAGTGAGTAACACAGTTGTTAAGTGACTCCGGCTTCCCCCCCCCCTTGATTTGGCTTGTCAGAAGGTCGCAAAAGGGGATCCCAGAACACTACGACCATCATAAGTACGAGTCGGTCGTCGAGCGTTTTGATCACACGATCATGGGGATGTAAGTGTGAAAAACGGTCGTAAGTCGCTTTTTTCCGTGCTGTTGTAACTTCAAACAGTCGCTAAATGAACGGTTGTAAGTCGACGACTGCCTGTAGTCTTACCACTGTTCATTTAGTGACCGTTCAAAGTTACAGCGGCACTGAAAAAAAGCGACTTACGACCGTTTTTCACACGTACGACCTTTGTAGCCTCCCCACGGACACCTGATCAAAATTCAGACGCTTGGCGACCGCTTCATACTTACGACGGTCGCTGTCTCCCAAGGTCGCGTAATTCCCCTTTTTCCCCTTCTGACAAGCAGAATCAACGGGGGAAGCCAGATTCAGTCAACAACCGTGTAACTCATTTTCCAACTGCATGGATTCGCTTAACAACGGTGGCAGGAAAAGTCGTAACGCGGGGCTTAGAAGTCACTTGAACCAATGTCTCGCTTAACCACAGAAATTTTAGGGCTCCGTTGCGGTCGTAAGTCGAGGACTCCCTGTATTATGGAATCCTTTTAGGATTGGGTAGTTGTTTTTTTTTTCCCCTTGTTTCTTTTTTGAAAATCTGGTTTATTGGCACTTTGAATCGACTTTAGCTCGGTCAGACTTCTCAGCCAAGGTTGGGAAAGCAAATATTTGCGTCGTGGGGTGCGCGGTTCCCTTCTCAGCCGCCCGGATAACCCCATTGAAAGCCAAAAAAAAAAAAAAAACCAACGTATGGTGGTGGTGGTGGGGAGTCAGGGAGGGGTGGAAACATCCCGAAGAGAACAAGCGAGCCTCTGTCTGGATTTAGCCCATCGGATTCCAGGTGCTGCGAATGCCGCAGGGAAGCTTAGCCGTGCGGACGGGCAACGTTGCATGGCAACCTTTTTTTTTTCTTTTTCCCCCCCCCCCCCAAAAAAAAACCTTGCCAGCAGGCAGCCTGCTCTCCTTCCAACAAGGAGAACCAAGGAGGGGAGAAGTTAAACACGTTAAGTTCATGCCACTCTCTCTTCTTCCCTTCCCTTCCCTCCCCTTCCCTTTCTTTTCTCCTCTGGGTTGGTTTGCCAAAAAAAAAAAAAAAGCAGGGACAGTTGGAGGAAGGCCAGTTGGGTTGTTTTAAAGCCTCCCGACAAAAGAAGGCATCTTGTCTGGAAAAATCCTCCGTTTCTAATCCCACTTGGTTGTCGTTAAATGAAATTAAAGCTTCCCGGAAGCTTCTTCTTCTTCTTCTCCTTTTTTTCTCCTTCCAACGTCGGGACGGGGTGTGGGGGGGGAGGCCCAGCCCCGTAATTCCTTGTCGTCTGGCACCGGATTGGGGACACACACACACACACACACACACACACACACACACACACGAATGGAGGTTAGGTATCTGCAGGGCAGGGGGAGGCCGCCTTCCATCCTGCAGTTGGCTGATTTTTGTCAAAAGATTCATCCAAGGGGGATGGATGGATCGATCAAGTCTTTGCCAGGAGTCAGTTAGATGCCGTCGGTCTTAATAAACTGAAGCAGGAAGGAAACAACAGGGAAATTTCTCTCTCTCTCTCTCTCCTTCTCCCTCTCCCTGCTTCTCTCTCTCTCTCCTCCCTCTCTCCCCCTCTCCATCTCTCCCTCTTCTTCTCCCTCTCCCTTTCTCTCCCTCTCCTTCTCTCTCCCTCTCCCTTTCTCTCCCTCTCTCTCCCTCTCTTTCTCTCCCCCTCTACCTCTCTCTCTATCTATCTCTCACTCTCCTAGAACAGCACCTGGGGGTGGGGAAGCGACTCCTCTCAATTTTTCCCTTTTCCCTCTCTCATTTCTCTCTCCCTCTAACCCTTCTCTCTCATTTGTTTCTCCTTTTCCTCTCATTCTCCCTGTCATTTTCTCATTTCTCTCTCTCTTCTTCCCTTTTCCTTCTCTCCCTCTCCTTCTCTCTCTCCCTCTCTCTTTCTCTCCCTCTCCCTCTCTCTCTCTCCATCTCTCCCTCTTCTCTCTCTCCCTCTCCTTTTCTCTCCCCCTCCTTCTCCCTCTCCCTGTTCTTCTCCCTCTCCCTCTCCCTGCTTCTCTCTCTCTCTCCTCCCTCTCTCCCCCTCTCCATGTCTCCCTCTCCCTTTCTCTCCCTCTCCCTTTCCCTCCCCCTCCCTTTCCCTCCTCTCCTAGAAGAGCAAATACGGGTATGGAAGGGAAACCTTGCTGAATTCCATTCCATTTCTCCCCCTCTCCCTCTCTCCCTCTCCCTTTCTCTCCCTCTCTCTCTCTCCCCCTCTCTCTCTCCCCCTCTCCATCTCTCCCTCTTCTTCTCCCTCTCCTTCTCTCTCTCCCTCTCTCTTTCTCTCCCTCTCCTTCTCTCCCTCTCTCTCTCTCCATCTCTCCCTCTTCTCCCTCTCCCTTTCTCTCCCTCTCTCCCTCTCCTTTTCTCTCCCCCTCTTTCTCCCCCTCTCTCTAAAGCACAGGGTCTAACCATAGGCTTAAAAGCCCTGTGCCTTTTTAAAAAAAAAAAAAAGCTCCAGAAAGTATTTTGTCGATGTTAAATATTTAAGCGAATGAAGCACAATAGAAAAGTGGTCCTGTCAGTTGTCTTTCACTTCAAACAGACACAGCAGAAGGGTGTGTGTGTGTGTGTGTGTGTGTGTGTGTGTGTGTGTGTGTGTGTGTGTGTGTGTGAGAGAGAGAGAGAGAGAGAGAGAGAGAGAGAGAGAGAGAGAGAGACTTTAGGAAAGAGCTTCTGCTGGACTAGAAGGAACAAGAGTCTGGCTCTCAATGCATTGATTTAAATCATGAGGACTAGAAACTTACTTCTCCATAGTGGCAGGACCATTATTTGATGCTATTTTGATTTGGGGGGAGGTGACAGCATTGACAAATTGTTTAATGAACTAGCCTTCACACAGAGATAGACACACGGAGCATTTGAAGCTTACCTGTCTCTCCGCGGCAGGCAATTTTCTCCCTTGATTAACCTCCTTATATCAGCCCCCCCCCCAAATTCCTTCCTTCCTTTGATTTCTCTCTCTCTCTCTCTCTCTTTCTCTCTCTGTCTCTCTCTGTCTCTCTCTCTCTCTCTCTCTCTCTCTCTCCTCCTCCTTCTTCTTCTCCTTCTCCTTCTTCCTCTTCCCCTTCTTCCTCTTCCCCTTCTTCTTCTTCCCTCCTCCTCCTCCTCCTCCTCCTCCTCCTCCTCCTTCTTCTTCTTCTTCTTCTTCTTCTTCTTCTTCTTCTTCTTCTTCTTCTTCTTCTTCTTCTTCTTCTTCTTCTTCTTCTTCTTCTTCTTCTTCTTCTTCTTCTTCTTCTTCTTGAATAGTTTTAATTTTCAGCTGACTGACACCGCCTTTTTAAAAAGCTGGCAGCAATTTTTGGATGGGTGGGGGGGAACTTGCTGGTTTCCAGTTACACCCCTCCTGCATCTCCTCCTGCCTTCACAAGCCCCCTCCCACTGCAGCCTCAAATCCCCCCTCCCCTCTCTTTTTCAATTTCCCCAGCTGATTTGTTTTTTGATTGCTTTATCTCCGGTCTCCCTGTTCTCAAATCTCTTACCTACCCCTTGTTGTGTTCTCATTAACATTTCTCCTGCCCCTGACTTTGTGGGTATCAATACACTAATTATGGAGTCTAATCTTCCCAAGGAAGCGATTCCCTCATTGTCTGTGGGTGAACTGTGACCCTAAGCCAGTCCCACTGATTACGGAACAAAATTCAAATATGCACAAGGGATTATATTACATTTTCTGCCTCTAAAAAACGAAAGTCTCATCCAGCTGTACCTTCCCCTCCCTTAATTAGACTATTTCATTCTCAGTAAAAATTTAATTATGCAGAAAAGGGGACTTTTCACCCGTTCACGATTTGAGTTTAGCATGGAACACCCTTCTGCTAAAATCACGGCACCCTTGGGCAAAAAAAACCAACCCCATTTTGAGATGGCCAAGCTACAGTCCAAGAATGTTCTCTATGAATCCACCTGTTTTTCCTAACCACCTGTTTTGACATCCGTGTGTTTGGAGTGGTATAGGACCGTGATGGGGAACCTATGGCACGCATGCCACAAGCGGCACGCGGAGCCATTTCTGCCGGCACGCGAGCCGTTGCCCTAGCTCAGCTCCAGCGTGCATGTGCGTGCCGGCCAGCTGATTTTTGGCTTGCGCAGAGGCTCTGGGAGGGCTTTTTCGGCCTCCGGAGGGCCACGGGGGGGGTGTTTTCGCCAGGGGTGAAATGCTCCCGGTTCGCTCGTGCCTGTCGGTTGCCGTAGAGCCAGTCGGCAAGGTAGCGCGAGGCTCCGCTCACCCGCCCGGACGCCGGCGTTTGGGTTCTTTTACCCTCTGCGCATGCACAGAACGCTTTGCGCATGCGCAGAGGGTAAAAGAACCCAAATGGTGGCATCTGGGCAGGTGGGCGGAGCCTCGCACTACCTTGGCGACCGGCTCTACGGTGACCGACAGGCACAAGCGA
This sequence comes from Thermophis baileyi, assembly GCA_003457575.1. Taxonomy (NCBI): domain Eukaryota; kingdom Metazoa; phylum Chordata; class Lepidosauria; order Squamata; family Dipsadidae; genus Thermophis; species Thermophis baileyi. Next base: position 88,550 of record QLTV01002539.1, on the reverse strand, counting down.
ACCGGGAGCATTTCACCCCTGGTTTTCGCCCTCCCCAGGCTCCAGGGAAGCCTCTGGAGCCTGGGGAGGGCGAAAAACAGGACTACCGGGCCCACTGGAAGTCAGGAAATGGGGGAACAGGGGGGGTCGTGCACGCATGCGCAGGGGGTGGGGCACATGGGGGGCATTGAATTATGGGTGTGGGCACACACGCGCGTGCGATAGCGTGCACGTGCGCGCTTTTGGCACCCGAGGAAAAAAAGGTTTGCCATCACTGGTATAGGATCTCCTGCTTGAGCATGGGGTTGGACTAGAAGACCTCTAAGGTCCCTCCCAACTCTGTGATTCTGTTATATCAAAGTAGGCAATGGTATCCTCTTCCTATTTTAAACAAATAGTTTCCATGAAGGTGGTAGGTAAGGCAAGGACTCCCTAAGAGATTCCCAAAACAAGGAAAACTGCCAGTTCTCAACCCTTCCAACATCAGGCCCCTACTGAGAAACTTAGACATTTAACCCACAGTTTTTTTCAAACGTTGCTTGCACCTTGCTTGGTTTTTTTTTTAATTTTTTAATTTAATTTTAATTTTTTAATTTATTTTTTTTTAATTACCGTAAAACCCTTCCACCTCATATCATTACCTTCCTTTTTATACCTATATTTTCTAAAATATAGAGATGCGACTTCAGCTTAATATTTTTTGGCTGAAACTAAAAACTAAAAGTAAGGTTCTACATTTAGGCAAGAAAAACCAAATGCCCAGGTACAGTATATGTGGTACCTGGCTCAATAGCAGTAACTGGGAGAGGGATCTTGGAGTCCTAGTGGACAACCATTTAAATAGGAGCCAGCCGTGTGCTGCAGCTGCCAAAAAAGCCAACACAGTTCTAGGCTGCATAAACAGAGGGATAGAATCAAGATCAAGTGAAGTGTTAAGACCGCTTTATAAGGCCTTGATAAGGCCACACTTGGAATACTGCATTCAGTTTCGGTCGCCACGATGTAAAAAAGATGTTGAGACTCTAGAAAGAGTGCTAATCATCTCTTGCATCTAGTTTTGGTCACCACGATGTAAAAAAGATGTTGAGACTCTGGAAAGAGTGCAGAGAAGAGCAAGAAAGATGATTAGGGGAATGGAGGCTAAAACATATAAAGAACGGTTGCTGGAATTGGGCATGGCTAGTCTGATGAAAAGAAGGACTAGGGGTGGCATGATAGGAGTCTTCCAATATCTCAGGGGTTGCCACAAAGAAGAGGGAGTCAAGCTATTCTGCAAAGCACCAGAAGGCAGGACAAGAAGCAACGGATGGAAAATGATCAAGGAGAGAAGCAGCTTAGAACTAAGGAGAAATTTCCTGACAGTTAGAACAATTAATCAGTGGAACATTTTGCCTCCAGAAGTTGTGAATGTTCCAACATTGGAAGTTTTTTTAGAAGAGGTTGGATAACCATTCATCTGAAGTGGTGTAGGGTTTCCTGCCTAAGCAGGGGGTTGGACTAGAAGACCTCCAAGGTCCCTTCCAACTCTGTTATTCTATTCTATTCTAAACTGGGTTTATTAAAAGCAGGGATGGATGTCTGGGATTTTGTCCAAGAGGCAATGCATGGCTAATCTTGACCAACGTTAACGTTTGGGGTGGAAGGGGTCTGAGCCAAATGGGAGGGGTCATTTGGCACCCAATTATCCCCTTAGATCAGTAAAAAAATGGAATTGTGTTAACTGTTATCATGATATATTTCTATGCATGTTTAATATTTTCTGCAGATGTTGGTTTTTTTCCTTTTTAATAAGGACTTATAGGAGGTTACAGGCCACGGGTTTTTTTTTTCCTTTTCATAAGGACTTCTAGGAGGTTACAGGCCACAATTAGAGGCCTGGATTTGGATGAAAAGAAGGCATGAGCAGGATATTAAAAAAAAAAAAATTAGCAGATTCAGGAGAAGAAATGTTGTCTCCTTACCCTGAATGCCACAACAACGGAAATAGCTAACGTCTACACTGTATAGAAGCTGCAGGGAATTGCACTGTGAATTTTCCCACAATATTTGCTGCAACCATTTCTGGGGGGAAAAAAATCCACATTGGCAACTAGCATCATGGCAGGAAGGAAATCAAAATGACCGCACAAAAAAACGAGAGCGAATCCTTTGAGCTGTTAGCCCTGATCTGGACCAAAAGAGATCCAGATTGGTTAGGGAGCCTGGAATGGACAGTGATTGCTGTCCGGGCCAATTTTCCTTCCCATGGGAATTATGGAAACTGCAGTTCTCCCCCCTCCCCCCGACTGGACTGCCATCTGTCAAAAATGGTGTAGGGTCTGCTTGTGCGGGGGGGGGGGTGTTGGACTAGATGACCTACAAGGTCCCTTCCAACTCTGTTCATCTGTATCTAAGTCTCAGAAGCAGGTAATTAATCATTTGTCAGCACTTCCCTAACTTTTAAAATGCATAGCTGAGCAAATTGGGGAGGAGGGGTGTTCTCTCTTTATTGCAAAGAGACCACCTTTTTAAAGAATGATCCGGTACGCTCGGAAAGCCACTTTGCTCTTTTTCTGCTCGTTTTTTCTGCATTCCTGGGGGATTGAATAATGTCAAACTCCACGTAGATCCCTCCTCTCTTTTGTCTTTTTCTGCTCGTTTTTTCTGCATTCCTGGGGGATTGAATAATGTCAAACTCCACCTAGATCCCTCCTATCTTTTGTCTCTCTCTCTCTCTCTCTCTCTCTCTCCACCCCTTTCGTAGTTTATCTGTGTTACTTGTCTGATTTCTCACATGTGGGTCGCGTGCCCGGCTCTTTCCTAAATGTCTCGCAGGGCCGCCTCGGCTCGTTCTTCTTCTCCTGTGTCTCACTTTCTGCCTTTTCCTTCTGTCTGTTTGTGATTGCAGTGGTCTTCTCTGTGTCAAAAAAAAGGGTCTCCTTTTAGAAGCAGAGCAAATTTAGACGCCTCGAAGGTACCCCTGCTTTCTCCCTTCCTCGCCACCCAGGAAGGTGGAGTGAGCTGGGAACATCACCGCGCTTGCATGCTTCCGTCCACCCCAAAACATCATTAACATTTTTTTGTGTGTGTGTGTCTTTTTTTCCTGATGTACCTTTCTTTCTTCCTTTCTTTTTTTTTTCTCCTCCTGGAAAAAAAAAACCAACAAAAACCAACAACCACAACACACACACCTCCCCGACCAAAACTTGGTCAACACTCATAACATGGATTGCGACATTTCCCAGAACGTTTCGCCGAGCCATCGAACCTCTAGATTACTCAACATTTATGAAACAGATCCAGGATTCTCCAATGTTTTGGTTTTTTTTTAAATCCCAATTTCCTTCCTCCTCAGATTCTACAGGTAGTCCTCAACTTACAACCGCAGCTGATGTCTAAGCGAAACGGCTGTTTAGTGAGTTTCCCCCCCCCCATTTTACGCAGGTTTCCCACGGTTGTTAAGCGAACCCACCGCAGCTGTTAAAGTCATTAAGCGACTCCGGCTTCCCCCGTCGACTTTGCTCGTCAGAAGGGCGCCAAAGGGGATCACGTGACCCCAGGATATGGCAAACTGTCATAAGTACAAGTCAGTTGCCGAGCGTCTGAATTTTGCTCACCCGACCCTGGGGATGCTGCAACAGTCATAAGTATGAGTCAGTTGCCAAGGGTCTGGAGTGGTGCGATGGCCTAGAGGTGGAGCTCTCACCTCACAATCAGGAGGCTGTGAGTTCAATCCTAAGTAGAGGCAGATATTTCTCTCTCTGGGCACAATGAGAATGTATCTGCTGAACAAAACTCCGCATTGGCGACAAGAAGGGCATCCGGCCAGTAAACACTCTGCTAGCTCCATTCAGTTGCCCAAGACTCCATTATGGGGATTATGGGGTCGTTAAAAGATGATGAAAGATGATGAGCTAACAGTTGGGTCTGAACTTTGATCATATGACATGGGGATGCTGCAACGGTCATGTGAAAAACGGTCATAAGTCACTTTTTTCAGTGCCGTCGTAACTTCGAACGGTCACTATATGAACCATTGTAAGTCAAGGGCTACCTGCACTTCCTCTCTCAACCAAGGGATGGGTAATTTTTCCTTCTAAAACCAAAAACAGCTGCTCTGTCTTGAGCCAAGAGCACCCTCACCCCTAATGTAACCCACGATTTGTCACCCCCCGTTCAAGGGACCCGATTCCTGGGACTGGATCCCCAGGAACGAACATCCTGGATCTTCTTCTTAAATGGCTTTCTTTCCTTCCCAACCAAATTTGCACCGGATTTGGGATCTTGAATCGCTCGTTTGGATTCAAGGGGGCAGTGAATAGCCTCACTGGGGTTGGCGGGAGGATGCATCTAATGACCTCAAGGGGCTGATGGGAAGGGAGGGGTAAGAAATATCACTTGCACACCACTGCATTCCATCAATGGGGGGGGGTCTTGTATTTGGGGGAGGGGCATGGGGGGTAGTCCCCTCTTCCATGATCTGTGTATGTTGTACGTGAGATATTTCTTGCTGTTTTTTTGCTGTCTCTGTCTGTCTGTATATGGGGTTGTTGCCAGCTTGAACAGTTATTCTATGTATTTGCCCAAATATCTTAATTATTTTGTGGGTGCCCTACATGACAAAAGCGATTAAGAGCTGGCCATCCACTTAATTTTTTTAAAATAATAATAATAATAATAATAATAATAATAATAATAATAATAATAATAATAATAATAATAATAATAATAATAATAATAGCTCAGGGTTGAACTGTGGAGTCCTTGGTGCTCTCTGAGTTTGGTTGTTTCGTTGCAGACGTTTCATGGTCCAACTAGGTAACATCATCAGTGCTAGAAGGGAGCAGGGTTGGCTCTCTTTTTATATATGGCGAGCCTCTAGTAGATAAAGAGAGCCAACTCCACTCCCTTCTAACACTGATGATGTTATCTAGCTGGATCATAAAATGTCTACAAGAAAACCCCCAAGCTCAGAGAGCACCAGGGACCCCACAGTTCACTTCTTCCTCCTCCTCTCCTCCTCCTCCTCCTAGCACTGATGATGTTACCTACTTGGGTAATGTAACATCTACAAGAAAAAAATTAAGCTCAGAGAGCACCAGGGACCCCACAGTCCACTTCCTCTTCTTCTTCCTCCTCCTCTCCTCCTAGCACTGATGATGTTACCTACTTGGGTAATGCAACATCTAGAAGAAAACCCCCAAGCTCAGAGAGCACCAGGGACCCCACAGTCCACTTCTTCCTCCTCCTCTCCTCCTCCTCCTCCTAGCACTGATAATGTTACCTACTTGGGTAATGTAACATCTACAAGAAAAAAACTAAGCTCAGAGAGCACCAGGGACCCCACAGTCCACTTCCTCTTCTTCTTCCTCCTCCTCTCCTCCTCCTAGCACTGATGATGTTACCTACTTGGGTAATGCAACATCTAGAAGAAAACCACCAAGCTCAGAGAGCACCAAGGACCCCCCGATGCTAGACGTGTTCCAACACGCGATTGGGCATGTAGTCACCGGGGGGGGGACCGTCATTTGGGTTAGGGGGTCAACACAGCTGTGAAGTCTTGAAACCAAACTGCCATTCCTCTCTCTTCCTCCCAATTCTGTCTTCCAGTCCAACCGGGATTAGCCGAGGCTACCGTGAATCTTGCCTACGGCTACTGAGTGCGTGGTCTGGTATTTTTTTTTTCTCCTCCCCGTCGCCCCGCCGGGGTAGAAACATACACGCTCTGTTACGGCTTTTCTCCTTCTCTCCCCCAGGTCAAACCAACGCTGGGCATAAAAAGTCTCTTTCTCAGAAGTCCAAAGCAGGCCTCTCTCGACAGCCATGTTGCTGGTCAGCTCAACCGCAAACATTCCTTTAGCAGCCAACTTTTACGGCGGACGGCCAGCGCGCCCACCAAGAGCTTAAAAAAGCCCAAGATCGCCCTGGATGCCCGAGACGATAACTCGGAAGGAGCCGGCAAGGACCCCGTTCTGGAAGACGTCTCCCACCCTCGCTTTGACCAAGAATCCGATCTCCCGTCCCCGGCGCCATCTCCTTCCCGAGAAGGCATCAGCCGCACGGAAGTGGACCCCAAGGGATCCAAAGGTAAGGTTCACAGTTTGGGCAAAGAGCAGAGCAGACGCGGCCAGGGGTTCCGGGACGCCACCTTCAGCGAACCCATCCGGAGATCCAGCCGGATCTGCCTCCAGGAACCAGCCGGGCAGAAAAAGGGCTGCGCCGGCAATGAACCGGGTAGGATTGGCATGGCCACTTATTGCATGAAATGCGTGGTCGGCTCCGGCGACAGCCCCGAGGTGGAGGGCCAGTGGAGCGAGCCCAGCGCCGGCCAGCCTGCCTCTGGCGATGCTCCCCACTGCGGCTGCTGCGGCAGCTTGGCGGGCGAGGAGCGGGTGGAGCTGAAACCTTGGGGGATCCAGGAACAGCCCCGCGCCCGCTCCGATCTGCACCTGTGCACCAGCTACGGGGCTACCAGGAGCCTGCCCAGAACCTGCCAGCCCTTTGGGACCTCAGGGAAGAAAAAGGGGGACTCGGCATGTCTCGGGGCCAAGGACCGGTCCTGGCACCGGTGGCGCGCTCCGCCCGGTGGCAAATACCGAAGCACCGTCAACCTGGTGAGCTCCAACAACGGCTCGGTGTCCTCCAGTTCCAGCAGCTTAGACAGTCTCGAGAGCCCCGATTTCTCCAAGGGTTGGCCGGAGAGCGCCCGCAAACAGGCGGGCACCCTTCAGAGGGAAATGAATGCCTTGTTTTCTGAAAAAATGGAGGAAATTCGGAGTAAATCCCCTATATTCTTCACCGGTAAGATCGGATCTCCCGCGCCCGACCCTCCGTTCCAGATCCATGCCATCGTCTCCCCGTAGAAACGCTCTGCGCTCCTCGTTCCCTGGTTGTTGGCGTGGGGCTTGGCCGCTTGAACGTGGTCCTCCCTTAGTGACGGTCTGAGCATGGTGTTGTAATTTCATTTCCGCTGGGGGCTTTACCGTAGCAAAGTAGTGACTTCCCCTGCATGCAAAGCCCATCTCCTCTTTTGCAAGTTGTTGTGATGTCCATTGTGTTGTTGTGTGTTCCACTGGGTGCGATCCTAAGAACCGTTTCTAATCCAACCAGAGTGGCTACCTCAAAGAAAGCCAGAATTAACTCATTACCTGCCTTGCTTCTGGTTCCTTGAGTTATGTATCATACAGGTAATCCTCGACTTACGACCACAATCGACCCCAACATTTCTGTTGCTAAGTAGAAACATCGGTTAAGCGAGTTCCCCTCCCCTCCATTTTAACCCTAACCCTTCCTTGCCACCGTTGTTAAGTGAATCACTGCAGTGGCTAGGTTTCGTTAAGTGAATCTGGCTTTCCCCCCCCCCCCCCGACTTTGCTTGTCAAAAGGTCACAAGACATGACCCCCCCCACCCCCCTTTTTAAAGTAAATCCCTGCAGTGGCTGGTTTTCTTTAAGTAATTCGGGTTTCCCCCCCCCCCCCCGACTTTGCTTGTCAAAAGGTCACAAGACATGACCCCCCCCAGACACTACGACCATCATAAATACGAACTGGAGGCCACGCGTCTGAATTTTGATCGCCTGACCACGAGGATGCCACAACGGTTGTAAGCTTGAAAAACGATCCTAAGTCGCCTTTTTCAGTGCCGTTGTAACTTCACATGGTCCCTAAACGAGCTGTTGTAAGTCAAGGACTACCTGTATAAATTGGGGATTTAAAACAGGTTTCTGAACTCGAATCGATGGCTTCTTTTAGCTTGGGAATCCGGAATGATGGTTAATATTAATGGGGGTCACCCAAGCCATCACTGCGTGAGGACGCCCTCAAACTATGAAAATCCTGCTTTTTTTCATCTCAGTCCCCCTGCATAGTAGTTCTCCCCCATTTTAATGGCCTCTGGAGTAGGTCTATCCAAATATGGAATGCCTTTTGTTGCATTAACAGAGGGATACAGTCAAGATCAAGTGAGTTACTAATACCACCAGTGGTGGGACTTGAATAACTTAACAAGCGGTTCTCTGGCTAGGTAGGCGTGGCCGGTTGGTCATGTGACTGAGTGGGTGATGTCACTCATCACACCCAGCCCCGCCTCCCGGCCACTCGCCTCAATGGCAGAGGTAGGATTCAGCCGGTTGGGGCTAATCCCACCGCTGGCTGGCCCCGCTCCCGCCTGTTTTTGGCCCGGAAAACGGCCCGGAAAACAGGCCGGAAAACGAGCGGGGGCGGGGCCAGCCAGTGGTGGGGTTTGCCGGTTTGCCGAACTGCACAGAATCTTAACTACCGGTTCGCCTGAACCGGTGTGAACCAGCCGCAGCCCACCTCTGAATACCACCCTATAAAGCCTTAGTAAGGCCACACCTAGAGTACTGCATCCAGTTTTGGTCACCAAACTATAAAAAAGATGTTAAGACTCTAGAAAGAGTGCAGAGAAGAGCAACCAGAATGATTAGGGGACTGGAGGCTAAAACATACGATGAACAGTTGCAGGAACTGGGCATGGCTAGTCTAGTGAAGAGAAGGACCATGGGAGACATGATAGCAGTCTTCCAATATTTGAGGAGCTGCCACAGAGAGGAGGGGGTCAAGCTATTTTCCAAGGTACCCGAAGGCCAGACAAAGAATAATGGATGGAAACTGATCAAGGAGAGATTCAACCTAGAAATAAGGAGGAACTTTCTGATAGTGAGAATAATCCACCAATGGAACAGAAATTGAAGTTGCAGGAGCTTCATCACTGGAGGCTTTCAAGAAAAGATTGGACTGCCATCTGTCAGAAATGGTGTAGGGTCTCCTGCTTGGGTTGGGGGTTGGACTAGATGACCTACAAGGTCCCTTCCAACTCTGTTAAATCTGTTAAACCTCCTGATGTCTGAGAACCCACCATGCCAATAAAACCTTTTTTTNTTTCCTCCTGTTTTGGGGGGGGGGGGGGGGAATAGGATTTTTTTTTTTTTACTTAGCTGAACACAGAGAATCCTGGGGGATTCCTGACTGCGTGAAAGTAGAACACGGGGTTGGACTAGAAGACCTCCGAGGTCCCTTCCAGCTCTGTAATTCTTTATTCCGATTTCAATAGATTTGCAATCTACATCGTTACCCATAATCCTGGCCCTCATGGGCAGACTTCCCCCCGCCCCCGATTCTTTCTCTTTAAGCTTCTTCTGGTTGGTCAAAAGCGGAATTCTCAGGATCTGCACTTTTAGTTACCGTAATCTCATTTCCTCGGCTTCCTTTTCCTAATTTATTCTCTGTCCCTGAACTAACTTGGTTTTTATTTTCCCTCTTTTTTTCTTCTGTTTTCTCCTGTTCCTCGTGCCCTCTTTCACCGCGTAGTTAAGAACTGAAAGGATGATCCAATCCCAGGTAACTGCAGACTTCTTTCGGGGTTCTTTCCTTTGCCCTGCTTTCTCCCTTTCTCTACAGCCTTCCGTCCTTCCGAGGTGGGTCAAACGAGGACCCAGATTGTTGGGGGCGATAGGCTGACTCTGTGAACCGCTTAGAGAGGGCTGGAAAGGCTCTGTGAAGCTGTATATAATAGCAATAGCACTTAGAGTTATGTACCGCTTTACAGTGCTTTACAGCCCTCTCTAAGCGGTTCACAGAGTCAGCCTATTGCCCCCAACAATCTGGGTCCTCATTTTACCCACCTCGGAAGGATGGAAGGCTGAGTCAACCTTGAGCCGGTGAGATTTGAACCGCCAAACTGCAGCTAGCAGTCAGCTGAAGTAGCCTGCAGTGCTGCACTCTAACCACTGCGCCACCTCGGCTCTCTAAGTCTAAGGGCTATTGCTATCTATCTATCTATCCATCCATCTATAATTTTTTTCTTCCTTCCTTCCTCCTTCCTTCCTTCCTTCCTTCCTTCCTTCCTTCCTTCCTTCCTTCCTTCCTTCCTTATTTATTTATTTATTTATTTATTTATTTTTCTTTCCATCCATATCTATCTATCCATCCCTCTCTCTCTCTCTCTAGTCTGTCTGAATCATCTATCTATCTATCCATCCATCCATCCATCTATCTATATTTCTTTCCTTCCTTCCCTCCCTCCTTCCTTCTTTCTTTCTTTTTCTTTCCATCCATATCTATCCATCCATCCATCCATCCCTCTCTCTCTCTCTAGTCTGTCTGTCTGTATCTATCTATCCATCCATCCATCCATCTATATTTCTTTCCTTCCCTCCTTCCTTCCTTCTTTTTTTCTCTTTCTTTATTTTTCTTTCCATCCATATCTATCCATCCATCCCTCCCTCCCTCCCTCCCTCCCTCCCTCTCTGTCTCTATCTATCTATCTATCTATCTATCTATCTATCTATCTATCTATCTATCTATCTATCTATCTATCCCTTTCTCTCTCTCTAGTCTGTCTGTATCTTCTATCTATCTATCCATCCATCCACCTATCTTTCCTTCCTTTCTTCCTTCCTTCCTTCCTTCCTTCCTTCCTTCCTTTTCTCTATTTTTCTTTCCATCCATATCTATCCATCCATCCACTCTCTCTCTCTAGTCAGTCTCTATCATCTATCTACACTTTTTCCCCTCTCTACCCTCTTCCGATCTTACCTATCTATCTATCATCCATCTCTATCTATCTCTATCCATCCATCCATCCATCTATCTTTCCTTCCTTCCTTCCTTCCTTCCTTCCTTCCTTCCTTCCTTCCTTCCTTCCTTCCTTCTTTTTCTCTCTTTCTTTCTTTTTCTTTCCATCTATATCTATCCATCCATCCATCCCCCCCTCTCTCTAGTCTGTCTCTATCATCTATCTATCTATCTATCCAGAGGTGGGTTCCTCCCGGTTCGGACCGGTTCGCCCAAACCGGTAGCAACCCGCTGGTGACGTCACGGAGCCAGTTCGGTCGGTGCCGGTCCGTGGATGCTGCCATCTTTTTTGGGGAATATTTTTTGGGGGAATTTTTTTTGTTTTTTTGTTTTAATTCTGCGCATGCGCAGAAGCCGAGTTGCCAGCACTGCGCATGCGCCACCATCTTGTTTTTGGCTCTTTTTTTTTTTTTTTAGAATTTTTGGCACTGCGCATGCGCGTGCAAAGCGAACCGGCGGCGAGGTAAGTTAGAACCCACCCCTCTATCTATCTATCTATCTATCTATCTATCTATCTATCTATCTATCTATCTATCTATCTATCTATCTATCTATCATCCATCTATCTATCTATCTATCATCTATCTATCATCTCTCTCTCCCTCTCCCTCTCCCCCCCCCGGTGATGCAGTGGTTATAATGCAGTATTGCAGGCAGGTCGACTCAGCCTTCCCTCCTTCCGAAGTCGATAAAACGAGGACCCAGCTTGTTGGGGGCATGATGCTGACTCTGTAAACCGCTTAGAGAGGGCTGGAAAGCCCCGTGAAGCGCTGTATAAGTCTAAGTGCGATTGCTATTGAAGGCACTAGATTGCTGGGATACTCTGGGGGAACCGATTTAGCCACAGTGAATGGCCACATCTCCTCCGGAGCACGGCTGCCGAATGGTTTCTTCTGAGTCCCAGTGTTGTGGGTTGCAAAATCCGTCCATTCTCCTGAGACTGGTTCACATGACCTAGTTAATCCTACCCGAATCGTCCCACTGAGCTTTGAGTTGGCAGGGCTGGGATGACCAAGTTAATGTGCCCTGCAGCATTTCCTGTCTACGCCAAGCCCTGCAAATCCTTTCAATGTATTTACACGTAGCGTATTTTTTAATCTTATTTTTTTACATATTTGTTTTATATTACGAGTTATAGGCCGGGTGCTTAAAAGTTAATCTCTTTTCAATATTTTGTGATAGTTGTTTTTTTTTAAACCAAAGTATATTATCTTTTCAAATATTAATTTGAGGTATTAATATTTTCTCGTTAAATATCTACTCCTTGACATAATAGCCACGTGGTTATGTAACTACAGGATCCGATGATTTGATGCTGTGCAATCAAGTCGCTTTCCATTCTTAATGACTGGATTTTTTTTCTCTCTCTACGGTGTTTCCTCTCTTTGCTAGAAGAAAACAAAAAGAAAACAAGAATTGGGTCAATGCCAGAACAAAGAGTGGTGGGATGTGGGGGGGATTGGCCCGTTGCCCGTTTGTGTGTGCCAGTGGTGGGGTTCAATTTTTTTTACTACCGGTTCTGTGGGCGTGGCGTGGCTTGGTGGGCGTGGCTTGGTGGGCGTGGCAGGGGACGGATACTGCAAAATCCCCATTTCCTCCCCATCAGCTGGGACTCGGGAGGCAGGGAATAGATGCGGGCGGGGCCAGTCAGAGGTGGTATTTACCGGTTCTCCGGCAGGGAATAGATGCGGGCGGGGCCAGTCAGAGGTGGTATTTACCGGCTCTCCGAACTACTCAACATTTCCGCTACCGGTTCTCCAGAACTGGTCAGAACCTGCTGAATCCCACCTCTGGCCCCCATCCTTCACACAGTCTGGAAAGCACATAATCCAGGAAGGCAGGAAGCCAAACTAACGTCCCATGGATGCGTGGTACTCTGCTCCCCTGCGGCAGTAAGACTGGTGTTCCTTTGAGAGGCTAGCATCCTGCTATTTAGGGTGCTGATTTTGCCAGGCTGAGGGTGGGGCACTGTTCTGGCTCTATAATTTGATGCCTACCTTCGCCCCAAGGCAGTTCAGGCCCAGAATTTGGGTCCCCCTAGAGTTAGGAAGCCTTGCTGTCTTGCATAATCCTGAAATGAGGTTCTCTGGATGTGGTCAGGGGTCCCCAAATGGATCTGGCAGAAGCAGTTGGGCTGTTGCTGAATCAGGCCCAATTTTATTAGCAAGGGGTGAAC
>QLTV01002539.1:29187-41190 GCA_003457575.1 Thermophis baileyi | reverse complement strand
CACACACCCACTCACGAAAACCACACAGGATACCACTACCAAACACCCACGCAAAAAACAAACCCAAACCCATACAACTGAGTCACGACCACACACCAGAAGCCAGACCGCAGCTGCATCATTAACCACTCCAACCCCCTCTACTCCATACAGGAAGCAAACTGACCCCCATCCAATTAGAACACAGCCAAGCCCCCAACCAATCCCAACACACCTCCACCCAATCAGAACACAGCCAAGCCCCCACCCTATCAGTTCAAACCCCACTGGCAGTTAAAAGGAAGAAACAGCTGCAATTCTCACATTGCTCCTCGAAGCACGAGGCCGAAGACACAAGCCTGATAACCAGCCTGATGATGACGAATGAGACTTCGTCGAAACGTCGCAACGACATCTCCAACTTCACGCGGGAGAAAACCTGAATAACCACAGACATATATATATATATAAAGCTTTTCAGGACATTTCAATACAAGCATCTCACACACACACACACACACACACACACACACACACACACACACACACACACACACACAGACAAATCCTGGGGGGGGAAAAAGGAGGAGGAAAAATCAAACTTTTGCCATCACAAATATTGCATCAAATTCAGAGAGAGACAGACACGCACGCACGCACATGGAGTGAGTGATAGCTGCTTTCTTTTAAGTCACAAAAGCACAATATAAATACAGAGGTGTGTGTGTGTGTGCGCGCGCGCAAGAGAGAGAGAACTCATTTTCCCTGTGGTAATAAAAATACATTCTTTACAATTAAAATTGTAACTAGTGCAAGTCCTTTGCTAAGCCGAAGCTCAACCTCTTTCGATTCCCCTTCGGGGTTCATCAGGAGGACTTGAGAGGGACTTCATACTTGAAAATCACGCTGAAGATCTTCCCACCCAGGCGATCGGCCAGCCAAGAATTTTTCAGCACTGCCAGCTTAAGGCTCTCACATTCCAGGTTGGCGTAGTAGTTGGTATGGATAGCCCGGCCCATCCCTTCGATGATCACCAGGTCGGTCTTCCGCTCTCGGACCAAGCTGGCCAGGCCCTTGTCCAGACGGCTGTGAGAATCAAGAGGACGAGGATTAAATGACTGCTGAAAGGGAGCAGTTGGCTCAAATGGTGGTTTAATGGATCAGGGATCCATTAGAGACATCCCTTAAAAGAACTCACACACACACACCACCAGGATATCTACCCTTGGTTCATTTCAATAGCTTAGTACGGTGATGGTGAACCTTTTTGGTGCCGAGTGCCCAAAGCACGCACACGCAAATGCACCCCCCCCCAAATGCAATGCAAGCACTCCCCGGGCATGCGCGCCCCCCCCCTCGCCCATTTTTGGCTTCCAGGTTGGTGCAGGCCTTCCAGGCCCAAAACGGGGCACGGGGGGGGCACGTACCCCCAAAATGCAATGCGAGCGCCCCCCGCGCATGCGCGGCAGAGACCCGAAGACCAGCTGGCCGGCAGGAGGCGCGCGTGCATGCGCGGTGGAGCTGGGCTGGGGCGATGGCTGGCGTGTCCGCAGAGAAGGCTCTGCGTGCCAGCTGTGGCACGCGTGCCATAGGTTCGCCATCACGGGCTTAGCAGCTGTTTAGAGCCCCCCCCCAAATAGGCAACGTCAGCACCGCTGCTCCCCCTTTTAAGTTTCTTTTTAAAGGTTTTATAATAAGCAACAGCAAACTGGGGAGTTTTTGAGTAAGAGCTGGAGTTGCCAACCTATTTAGCATGACTTTGTAGGATATCTTTGAAGGTGGTGGTTTACGGAGCAGGGCTGGCAAGCTTTGGGCTCTGGGTTGCTGGCCTGCTGTTGTTTAATGCTAAGGTTGTCCATTCAATGCAGAAGGCCTCGGTTGGGTGCCAGAAGGACGAGTTTCTCGCCTTTGAATGGGCAAAGAAGACCCAATTGGGCCCTCCGGTGACTAATTTGGAGGCAGGCACTTGCAGAAGAAAAGTTAGAGGGATTTATGGCAAAAGACCCCAAAGGCTGTAGTTACAACAAACCAAAGATAAAGTATTGTTTTGAATGGTCTTTTTCAAATGGCAATCCAATTTAGCCAGATAATTTCTCTTGGGAAAGGCAACTACCAGCATCTCTGGGGGGGGGGGGGGGAGGCCACGAGCGTCAGCAAAAAAACCCCCACCTTCAAATCCCAGACTTTCCTAGTCAGCAAGGGCACAGTAAGGAATTTGGGGGGGGGGGGACTGGGCTTACTTTCAGAAGTCAGCCATTCCAGCTTAAAACCCGTCGATCATTCATTTTGCCCCCGTTCTCACCCATGACCAAAAAAGGCACCGATTCTGATGCTTATCGTTTTATTTTACAGTGACTGGGACGATGGCAAACCTGAGATCCAAGCAGGGCGAACTGGAGCCGGTCTGGACCAAGAGGAGCCTCTCTTCCTTCAGGGCAGTTCTAGAGAGAGAGAGAGGGAGAGAGAGAGAGAGAGAGAGAGAGAGAGAGAGAGAGAGAGAGAGAGAGAGGCAGACAGACAGAGGGGGTCAAATTGCAACACTCAGACCAATGGGAGAAACGTCCAGCGAAGTTACCCAGCATCAGAGCGCAACCTTACAAACAGAGATGGCTAGAAAGACAGGAGGATCTCGGTATGAAGCAAATGGGGTGGGGTGTGGGGGGGGACACACGTCGGCTGTACAGCTTTCCCAGAGCCAATTTAAGCGGAACCCTCGAGAGAACCAAATGCTGCTTTATACTTGATCAAACCAAATTTGCAGATGTTAAAGTTCTCCATATTTCACTTACTGACATCTATTATTTATCATCCAATCCATCCATCCATCTATATCGTCTATCCTATCATCTATCTTATCTCTATATCTATCTATCTATCTATCTATCTATCTATCTATCTATCTATCTATCTATCTATCTATCTATCTATCTATCTATCTCTATCTATCTATCTATCTATCTATCTATCTATCTATCTATCTATCTATCTAAATCTATCTCTATCATCTAAATCTATCCTCTATCTAAATCTATATCTATCTTATCTATCTAAATCTATATATCTCTATCATCTAAATCTATCATCTACCTATCAATCATATCTATTAGCTATTCTATTTATCTATCTATCTATCTATCTATCTATCTATCTATCTATCTATCTATCTATCTATCTATCTATCTATCTATCTATCTATCTATCTATCTATCTATCATCTATCTATCATTTATCTATCTATCTATCTATCTATCTATCTATCTATCTATCTATCTATCTATCTATCTATCTATCATCTATCTATCTTCTATCTACCTATCATCTATCTACCTATCTACCTATCTACCTATCTATCTACCTATCTATCTAAATCTATCTATCTCTATCATCTAAATCTATCATCTACCTATCAATCATATCATCTATTAGCTAATTATCTATCTATCTATCTATCTATCTATCTATCTATCTATCTATCTATCTATCTATCTATCTATCTATCTATCTATCTATCTATCTATCTATCTATCTATCTATCTATCTATCTATCTCTATCCATCTTCCCTCTGCTGTATCTGTCAGAGGGCCCTCTAAATTGGGTCTGGATTTTGTTTTTCAAAATATTATGTCAGTTCTGTTCGAACATTTTGATCTTCCTCTAACAAAGGAGGTTTTGTTGAACAAACTTCGCTCCATTATTTGTGTAGAGTGAAAATTGAAACTTTGCCCATCCTGATGTTTTTCAAGATCTTTTTTCCTTCTGACATTTTTGTCAGGATCTAAACGGCACACCAATTACTAGGAAATACAGAAGAAATTCTACCCCAGGAGAGGATTTGGTCTTAAAAACCCAGAAGTATAAATATTTAAACATTTGCAAATCATTCACCCATATAAAATTAATTACAACTTGTCCATTTCTCTGAATTTAACTAAGGGTTACATCAAAGGGGATGAGCAAAACAAAGAAAAGTCCAGGAAATTAATTCAAGACATGCAAAGAGGTTCATCAGTTAGCATTAACAATCATTGTTCGTGTTTCACTTCATTAGACTAGTTTGCCTGGTTATCTAGAATATTTTTCATTACAGTCAGGGATCAGAGCTGTAAAATGGATTTTGTAAATCGAATAAAAAAAGATTGAAACACTGTAAAAAATAAAGTGATAAAACTATTTGATCAAGAAGAGACAAAACTAACTTTACTGAGTGGCCAGAAGCATTAGAGAAAACACTGAACAATTTTTAAAATAGAAGGTGCGAGAGCCGAGGTGGCGCAGTGGTTAGAGTGCAGCACTGCAGGCTACTTCAACTGACTGCTAGCTGCAGTTCGGCGGTTCAAATCTCATCAGGCTCAAGGTTGACTCAGCCTTCCATCCTTCCGAGGTGGGTAAAATGAGGGACCCAGATTGTTGGGGGCAATAGGCTGACTCTGTGAACCGCTTAGAGAGGGCTGTAAAGCACTGTAAAGCGGTATATAAGTCTAAGTGCTATTGCTATTGCTATTGGGGTCCTATAATTGTTTTAATTCAGTGGTTATCTAAGACTTAGCCCTAAGAATATGAGCATGAATAAATGAAAATAAATGTATTCATTATCTCTATTACTTAACACTGTTAAGTCATAAAATCAAGGTTTTATTGCTTCTTAGACTTTAGACTAAGAGTTACATCCGTTTCTGATTTTGAAGCAAATGTGTCATTTCTCTCAGTTGCAGTGACGTTGTAGTGTTTATGACATCATCCCGACGTCACTGTGTCTTCTTAATAGTTGCCTAACTTGACTTAGTAAGTTCTTTTCAATTCCTTTATTGTCAAAAAATTACTGCATTAGACTGAAAGCATTCCCAGGCTATGAATTTAAAACATCCTTCCTGTGCCCAAAGGCAAAATTTTTTGATTCTTCAAGCTTCACGCCCACCAATCCTTACCGAATTACACCATCCATAGCCGCGATCCTTTCCGCCACCAGCAAGGACTCGTTATACGTGACGTCATTCAGAGCAGGACCTGAATTGCAAGCCAAAATAACCTGGTATTGCAGAGGAAGAAAGAGAGAGAGAGAAAAAAAAAATCAAAGGGCATTTTGGAGAGAAGTCATTGTGGGTGAACACTATCACATACAGGGAGGTTTGATCCATTGTAAATCGGAACTGAAATATATTTGCACCCGTGGTTCCCTCGGGGACTTTAGAATGAGGAACACCAACACAATTTTGGAGGATAAGCTAAATTCCCAGGCCAATAGACTTTCTTTAATCTTGGCCTGTGAGGCAAGAAGACCACCAAATGCATCTGATATTATTTCTGCGGGTTGGCCCAGAAATGAAAAGGGGTCACACCAGGGGTGAAATCCAGCAGGTTCTGACAGGTTCTGGAGAACCGGTAGCGGAAATTTTGAGTAGTTTGGAGAACCGGCAAATACCACCTCTGGCTGGCCCCAGAGTGGGGAGGGAATGGGGATTTTGCAGTATCCTTCCCCTGCCACGCCCACCAAGCCACGCTACGCCCACCAAGCCACGCCCACAGAACCGATAGTAAAAAAAATTGGATTTCACCACTGGGTCACACCTTCACTACTATCCAGGAAAAATTTACAAGACAGAGTTGGCACCCCAAGAAGTATTTATCCAATCTAGAAACTGTCTTAGCTGTTGCTTTTCTTTTGGCCACGTCCTTGTTAGTGTTAACTCACTGGAAAATAATTGATATTCGGTTGATATCAATCGATCACCGAGGGTTTTAACTGCAAGGGATGTCTCTTCCTCCTCTTAAAGCCAATTCCTTGGTGCAGACCCCCATTTCAGCTAGGAGGTCTCCTGCCAGAGCTGCAGGAGACTCCGGCCCCAAAAGAAAGAAGACAAGGTTGTGGGTCTTGTGTTGCGAGCATCGAGGGGGAAGAGATGGGGCCGAATATAACCTCTTCTCTTTCTAAGTCATGATTCTGACTAGCATCTTCCGCGGAACTAAGCTATTTGCTGCTAGCAAGTTGGTTAAAAACTCAAATCAAGCTAAACTCTGGTGTTTCCACTAATTCTTTTTTAGCTGGGATTAAACGATATGATCTTTTTCCCCCCCGCATCTGTTTTTTTTTTTTTTTTTAATATAGTTGCTATAAAAAATAGTAGCAGTTCCGTTTTTCTTTCTAGTCTTTTGCTAACTGGGTGCTTTCCACAAGTCCCATCAAGGGGGCCAGAGGAAGATAGGAGTTGTAGTCACACACACACACCACCCTCCAAGGTGCCAAGATGGAGAAGGCTTATCTGAGCCCCCCTGTCTCCTCTTAAGCCGCCAAGCCGACACACAAAGCGTGGGGAAAGAGAGACCCTTGAAGGCATTTTACCCTAAGACGCCGCGGAAACGTTACTGACCTCCGTGCCCCTACAGAGCAATTCCCTAACAAAAGGGAAGACGCCTAAGATGACATCAATTCCACTGTTATCTGCAAAAATTAAGGCACATTTATGAGCTGGGGCCTGCGAAAGGAAAAAGAGACGCATCAGAGAACTCGGAAGACAAAATTAACGTTCCTCACATTCGGCCACGGATTCCCCAGTGGCCTCAAGTCAAGCTACGCTGCTGGAGAAAGCCAAAATCTGGGAAGGGACCCCCAACCATCCCTCATTTTAAAAAAAAAAAATGTGAGAGGGAAATCTCTCAGTCCCTTGGAATTTCTTGACAATTCTTGAATTTTGCAACAAAACTCTAGGAGGTTTTTTTGTCACGCGAGACAAGGGTGGGAGTAAGCAGGAAGAGTTGGCGTTACACCAAGGGGTTCCTTAGGGGCCGCCCTCTTCTGTCCTTAAGACAAGAGCCCCCAATTTTGATGCTGTCACCCTCTCTCCCAACGTCCACTCCAAGAATGGGGCAGCAGAGACAATGTGCTAAAATAACCCATGGCCAAATCCAACAAAACCTTGTCTCTTAAAAACAAACTCGGTTCCGTCCAGGAGACGAGAGTTTGGTGCCATGTTAAAAAAAAATAGTTCAGTATTTCTGAACTTCAGCAACTTTGAGATTTGGGAGGGGGAGGGAGGGGGGGGGACTTCAACTCCCAGAATTCCCCAGCCAGCCATGAATTGACATTGAAATAGACAGCCATGAGATTGACATTGAAAATGAAGCAGAAAAGAGGATGTAAAAATATTATCAAACAGGGAATTTATTTTACCAATGGTTGGGAAAAAAGGGGTGGAGATTAAGAATGTAAATTGGTATTGCTAAGCAAATTAAATATCCAGACAACACGATGTTTATAAAACACTAAGAATTGTATTTAACAGAAAAATCGATCAATAAATTTATTTTTTTTAAAAAAAGTTGCTGCGGTTGGGAAACACTGGACTAGCCAATAGGTTTCCTCTCCTGCTCAAAATTCCTCCTTTTTCTCCCCTCTCGGCCCAAAATAGGGCCTCCAAAACGGCGGTTGAAGGATGGGCCGCGCGTACCTTGAGCCGTTCTACCCATTCGCTGTACGAATCCTCGAGCCAAGGACGCTCTGGGCCATCAGCAAAGGGGAAAAGGTGAAGAGGAAAAAAGAGAGAGAATTACTTGATCAACTGTCAGAAGAGCTTAGAACTTGCCATTTCCTGGAAAGGAACGCTGAGAAGACCAGGCCCTCTGATCCATCAGCTAAAGAAAGAGTGGATTTTTAGAAAAGTTTTGAAGAGCATCTCAAAATTTGAGAAAGGGGTTACCCCCCCCCCCACTCTACCCTCTACTCAACATCCAGAGATCAAGCAAACTTCTCTAGAAAAGCCTGCAAATGTTTCAAGCTTGAAAGGCTTTTCTTGCAAGTTTGAAACAACTTTTTCCAACGAGCTTTGGAAGGCTTTTTTTAAGGGGTGGGTTTTTTTTAAAAAAAAATTGTTATTTATTTGCATCCCAGCATTATTATTTTTGGAAAAAATAACTCAAGGGGGCTAACATGTACATCTCTTCTTTGCTCCACAACAACAGCGGTTTAGATTAGAACAATTAATCCGTGGAACGACTTGCCTCCAGAAGTTGTGAATGCTCCAACACTGGAAGTTTTTAAGAGGAGATTGGACAACCATTTGTCTGAAATGGTACAGGGGCTCCTGCCTGAGCAGGGGGTTGGACTAGAAGACCTCCAAGGTCCCTTCCAACTATTCTATTCTATTCTATTCTATTCTATTCTATTCTGTCATTAACCCTGTGAGGTGGGTTGGGCTGAGAGAGAGAGGGGGGGGGTCATCCAGCTGGCTTTCACAATCTCTTCCCTTCTGGCCAGTTGCCTTAACCACTAGACCAAACTGCCTCTCCAGTTTCAACCTCAATAGCTCAGCTACTGCCCTCCAAGCAGATGCTAGAACTGTTGCTTCCAGCTTGCAGGATCCAATCCAATCAGGTTCCCAGAATTCCAGCCACAAGGGGGGGGGTGTTGCTAAGAATTCTGGGACTTGAAGTCCAGGGACTTCCTGGGTGAAACACCCTTCAGGTCTTCAGCCCAGAACCATGGCAGAAGTGGGGTTGACTTTGGAGAAGGCTCGAATAGAGGAGGATGTTCTCATACCGCATTCATAATCAGGATTCAGGATGCTTCACTAACTTGGGTTTAAATTTCCAGCTCAACCAGGTTTGGGGGCCGAGGGCCAACGGCGGCTCTGATCTTGGACAGCAACAGAAAATGACCTGCAACCTGTCCTTGGAGAACTGTCATGCACCCGTCGGAGCCTGAATCGGCGGAGGAAGACGAGCCGAAACTGGAGCAGACGGAGCTCGAGGGGGCGGCTTCGTTGGCTTCGGAGGAATGTGGGGAGGAGCAGGGCCAATCAGGCCAGGGCCTTTCAGGACTGGGAGGGCTTGTAGGCAGGGAGGAAGGGGGGCAGGATGACCAGGAGAGGCTAAGCAGTGAACATGAGAGACAGAACTCAGGCGATGAGCAGGGACCGCCCGCTCCTGATCCTCGAGCACGGAGAGTGGAGAGAAGGCGAGAACAGCGCAGACTGACTCAACTACTCGGGAGGAGAGCGCCCCGCCCCTCTTCACAAGGCACACCTGGGGACTGAGACTTAAGCAGACGCTGTGGGGAGGGGCATTTGTCAGGAACAAACGCTGAATTCCTGGAGAGTTGAGTGTCGACGTTTGATCTTTCCTGGATTCCTTGCATTCTTTCTAGATTTTTTGCTTTGCAGTCGTGGTGCTCACAACGTTGGGCTGGACTATTTGCTCCTTGAAGTGTGTGTGTGAGTGTGTCATCACTTTGCTCTGGGACTTACCAGGAACGTGGGAGCGTTTGGGGAAATTTGAAGCAGTAAAGGGGCGGTTTGAACTGCCAGCTCCCTGTGTTACCTCTGTGCCGGGTCATCACAGAGAACATAATGCTGCTCACCCACTAAAGTCCTCTCATACAGCTTCATGCTTGTTTTACAGAGATCTACAAGTAGTTCTTGACTGACAACGGCTCGTTTAGTAACCGAAGTGATGTCGTTGAAAAATGTGACATACGACCGGTTTTCACGCTTACGGCGGTTGCAGCGTCCCCACAGTCACGTGATCAAAATTCAGACGCTTGGCAACTGGTTCATATTTGTGACGGTTGCACTTGAAGTTGCGACCTTCTGACCAGCAAAGTCAAAAACGACCGTGGCAAAAAAGGGCGTAAAATGGGGCAAAACTCACTTAACAACTGTCTCGCTTAGCAATGGAAATTTAGGGGGCCCGATTGTGGTCGTAAGTCGAGGACTCCCTGTATTAAAAGAAGGACTTTTCTCAAATTTCCCTCTTCCCCGGTACCTTGTAATTTTTCCTTGGCTTCTTCAAATCCAAACTGGGGCTCCGTTTCGAGGACGCTGGCAGTGAGGAAAACCAGGAGGGGAGGGGGAAAAAAAAGAGAAAGAATAGCATACAGGTGAGAAAAACCAGGTACTGCAGCGATATTTTCTGCTACTGTTCTGGGTAAATAAAAAAAAGCCCAACTAGGATTTCCTGGGTGACTTTGTAGGGATCTCACCAGCGAGATTAGAATAATGCCTTTGCAAATTTATACAAATTTGTATAAAATGTTTTATAGGTTGGCATTTACCACTGGCAAGATTGGCAAAGTAGTTTAAAAACATGGCCGCCAAAAGTTGGAAATGTAATCGGACACCGGGCCAGAGGTGGGTTTCTCCCAGTTCAGACCGGTTTGCCCGAACCGGTAGCGACCCGCTGGTGACATCACGGAGCCGGTTCAGTCGGTGCCGGTCATTTTTTGGATTTTTTTTTGGAAAAAAAAATATGTTTTTTATTTTTTTTTTCTTCTGCGCATGCGCAGAAGCCGAGTTTCCGGCACTGCGCATGTGTCACCATCTTGTTTTCGGCTTTTTTTGGGGGGGGGGATTTTTTTTTATTTTTTTTGTACTGCGCATGAGGCGCAGGAGGAAGCGAACCGGCAGCGAGGTAAGTTAGAACCCACCCCTGCACCGGGCACATATTCTCATATGTGGTGGACATGTGTAAAGGCAAAAAAAAAAAAAAATACTGGACGAAAATACATACACGGTTAGAAAAAATGTTAAAGCAACACATATAGACTCTAAGCCAGAAGTATTTCTGTTAGGCATAGTACCAGAAAAATATGATAAGGGGAACATATATCTAATACTACGTTTTGACGGCAGCAAGAATTGTATATGCGCAACCCTGGAAAAACGAGGAGCCACCCATAGAAGAAGGTATAATTTAAAAAATATTAGATTGTGCAGAATTGGACAGGTTGACATTAAAGATAAAAGATAAAGATAATATTTTCAAACATGGGACATAAGTTTATCAATGGTTGGGCAATAGAAGTAGAAATTAGAAATTGGAAAAATACTATTATGTATGTCTTATGTTCAGTATATTATTATAGTATATACTATTATGTAAGCAAATTGACCCAGACAATACGCTGTTCATAAAACACTTATGTATGTTAAAAGAAAATATATAAATAAACTGTTGAAAAAAAAAAAAGAATAATGCCTTTGCTTCTGAAATTAAGATTTCTGAAAGGCAAAACAGAGGCTTTTCATCGCCCATCAGCCTCTCTCCTTTGCGTGGCAGTGGCGGTGAAGGTGCTCTTTAGACTAAAAAGCAGATTATTTCCAATTTAAAAGCATGGATTCGCCCTTGTCCAAAGCAATGCAGGTAAGTCCTCGATTTACAACAGTTCGTTTAGTGACCGTTCAACATTGTAACAGCACTGAAAAGGTGATCTATGTTGTTTTTTAACACTTATGACTGTTACGGCATCCCTGTGGTCACATGGTCAAAATTCAGATGCTTGGCAACTGACTCGTATTTACGACAGGTCGCAGTGTCCCCCGGGAGTCACGTGATTCCCCTTTTGGGACCTTCTGACAAGCCAAGACCACGGGGAAGCCAGGTTTGCTTAACCACCATGCGACTAACTTCACAGCTGCAGCGATTCTCTTAACGACGGTGGCAAGGAAAGGTCGCAAAAATCGGGGCGAAGCTCATTTTAACAACCGCTTCGCTTAGCAACGGAGATTTTGGGCTCGGTTTGCGCTCGTAAGGCGAGGACCGCCTGTAACACGTTTTGAGTTTTTGGGGTTTGACAAATTGGGGCCCAGCTCAACCGCCGAGGTCAGAAAAGCCAGAGTTCCTGGGGAAATCGTATCCGGTGAAAAGGGGAGCGCCGGTTTGGCCCCAAATCCCGAGAGACTTACTCCGAGACGGCTTTGGCTCCCCAGTCGAAGACGTTTCCAGCCAGCAGACCCTTCACCAGAGCGAACTGCCTCTCCTCCCAGCCCAGGGAGTCCAGGGACTCAATCACCCCCTGGTAACACCGGAGTGCGATGCCATTTTCCTTCTGCTTTATCTGAGACAGAGAGAGAAAGAGGAAGAGGAAGAGAAAGAGGAAGAGAAAGTGAAAGAGAAAGAGGGAGGGGGGGTTAGTCTTCCCCAGTTGCAACTGAGTGTCTCTTGAGCTACAGGAGACAGAATAAATTCATTCACCTTCCTTCCAAAAGGATACTTCCATCTCCTCCTTCCTCCCCCCTTTTCCCGTTCTCATCTTC
>QLTV01002538.1:363816-383957 GCA_003457575.1 Thermophis baileyi | reverse complement strand
CCCTCCCTCCCTTCCTCCCCCTCTCTGTCACACACACACAGAGCAAGGATGGTTTTCACTTACCTTCCCTAACGGTTCGCAAATGTTTAGCCACCTCTGCACATGCGACCGGCCTCGAAAACGTGGCTAAATAGGACGGCATTACATCGGGGTGGGTGGGTGAGCCCACCTGCACTCGCTGCTACCGGTTCGACAGAACCGGCTGAATACCACCTCTGACACAGAGCTAGTATCCAGTCTATCTCCTACTGTAAATGAAATTCGCATACATCTAGCAGGGAATACAGTGAAAGAAATTACAGATAGTCCTAAACTTAATGACTGCCTTGTTTAGCATCCCTTCAAAATTACAACGTGCTGAAAACATAACTTGATCGGAACATCCCAATGTTTATGTATCAGGCACTTTGCAACCAGAGGTGTTTATGATCTTCCCAGCTGGCTTTCAACAAGCCAAGTCAACGGAGAAGCTACAGTAGCTGTAAAAATACAAATTGCCATCATGTGATGTCTCACTTAACACCAATTGCTTAGCCATGGAGTTGCCATCCCAATTGTGGTTGTTAAATGAGGACTGTCTGTATAGTGATTGCATTTATATGACGATTTTCTTACTGGATTAATTCATCTTTTGGATTCTCATAGTATATTGAGCTAACATGCTGGATTTGCAGAACTGATTAGCCTTCAGAATAAATAAAACCAAGATTCATCAACTTTAGCATATTATATAAGTATTGCCGCTATATCTAGCATGAATATAGTTTGTATTAATATCAGCTACATTGCAATGTTAGTAAATCACTAATCCAGGAACTGAAATTTCAGAGGCTGCATTCACCCTGGAGACTAAACCATATGAAGAACGGCTGCAGGTTTTGGGTCTGGCTTGTCTAAAGAAAAGAAGAATTAGGGGTGACATGATAGCAGTATTCCAGTATTTGAGGGGCTGCCACAAAGAAGAGGGGATCAAATTATTCTCCAAAGCACTGGAGAAGCAACCTGGAATTAAGGAGAAACTTCCTAACAGTGAGGACAATTAACCAGTGGAACAGCTTGCCTCCAGAAGTTGTTGAGTGCTCCATCACTGGATGCTTTCAAGAAGAGACTGGACAACCATTTGTCTGAAATGATATAGGTTCTCCTGCTTGAGCAGGGGGCTAGACTAGAAGACCTCCAAGGTCCCTTCCAGCTCTATTCTATTCTACCCACCATGCATAAATAAGTTAAGTACAGATAGATAACCTTGGTTAGATATATGCTTGTTAATATGTCATACAAATGCAACCAGGATGTTTAGTTTCAATGTCCTGGACCAAATGAAAAAATAAAATGAACTAATTTGCACATGTTTAATCATAATCTAATATAAGGCAAATACTTTTCTTAAGATCCGCAAAGTCTGCTATAATTTGGAAGAATATTCATTTGAGTGTAATAGGACTTACCAGGGGTTTCTTCAGGGGAATGCAAAAAAGTCAAGATGGTGGGCAAGCATGCATTTAAAACCCCTTGGGGTTTTTTTTTTAAATTGATCCCCTAGGATTTGTTTTTGTAGAAAAATGCTTGGCTTCTGGTTTCAAAAATCGGAATACCCGCTGCAATCTGACTTCAGGAACAGAAGCTGAGCTGAGCTGACACATGCATACAAATCCAGGAAGCAAACAAAATATTCTTTTTTTTCTGGAGATCTCGGTGTCTTTCCCAACATTACTAATTCTTTCTGAATTATCTGCTGTTTATCCCACTCAGTTCCTTCCCATCAACGGTTGCACCCAGCACCTTTGACTCACACAAACCCTGCCTGCATTCAATCATTTCTCTGTGTCAATTGATTCAATATTAAAACAGGACTTGTAGCCATTTGTAAGCCGTGGTGGCGCAGTGGTTAGAGTGCAGTACTGCAGGCTACTTCTGCTGATCACCGGCTGCCAGCAGTTTGACAGATCGAATCTCACCAGGCTCAAGGTTGACTCAGCCTTCCATCCTTCTGAGGTGGGTAAAATGAGGACCCAGATTGTTGGGGGCAATTTGCTGACTCTGTAAACCGCTTAGAGAGGGCTGTAAAGCACTATGAAGCAGTATATAAGTCTAAGTGCTATTGCTATTGCTATTGCTATTTGTATCTAAATGGAATCTCAATTGTTATTACAATCCCATGAGAGGGGTCTTTGAGTGTTTCTCCTCTCTCCTGCCAACTTTGTTCCTCTCTAATTAGCCTTCCACATGCTGAGTTTTGGAGAAGAGAGGAAGAAGAAAAAAGGGAGGAGGAGGAGGGGGAGGAGGAGGAGGAGGAGGAGGAGGAGGAGGAGAAGAAGAAGAAGAAGAAGAAGAAGAAGAAGAAGAAGAAGAAGAAGAAGAAGAAGAAGAAGAAGAAGAAGAAGAAGAAGAAGAAGAAGAAGAAGAAGAAGAAGAAGAAGAAGAAGAAGACTGTTGTGTTTATTCTCTCACTACTCGCAACCAAATTCAGCCACAAAGAGAGGCCAAGAATGCATTTTAAACAGGAAAGTGTATCATTCTTCATTAACTAGAATGCCAATTTCCAAGGGATGATAACAAGGGAAAGATACAATCACATTTGCAAATGTGGTGCTTAATCAAGCCAGGATTTCTGCAGTCTGGTGCTCTCCAGTTGGATTAAATTTTCTTAATTGATGGAGATTATAGGAATAGGATTGTCCCCTTCAGGGCACTTACAGTATGTCTGCTTTCTGTGGAAAAAAACCCCAAATACAAATGTCTATGGAGATTCTCAGTCATCCAGGTTATGATTGTTTCAAAGGTGCTTCCCCCCCCCCCCAAAAAAGCAACTGGGATATGTTTTTTCCTTGAGGAAGAAAAAGGTGTTTCACTTCTCATCCAAGAAGCTTCCTCAGTTCTGGCTGGATGATGAGCGGGAATGGAAACAATCTAATCCTTCCTTCCCTTCTCTGCCCACTATCCAGCCAGAACTGAGGAAGCTTCTTGGATGAGAAGTGAAACACCTTCTTCTTCCTCAAGGAAAAAACATAATCCAATTGCCTTTTGGGGGGGGGAGCACCGTCCAAATCCAGATGTGGTTTGGAGAAGAAAGTGTGACTGTATTTGGGACTTTGTGATCAAATACTTCAAATACGAAAGGGAACAAAGGTTGTACCAGACATTCTTGTTCTTTCTGTCTTTCTTTCTTTCTTTCTTTCTTTCTTTCTTTCTTTCTTTCTTCCTTCCTTCCTTCCTTCCTTCCTTCCTTCCTTTCTTTCTTTCTTTCTTTCTTTCTTTCTTTCTTTCTTTCTTTCTTTCTGATTTATATACTTCTTCCCACACCAACGATATTTCAGCAATGCACATGCATGCAGATAAAAGATAATAACAATAGATAAACCATGATAAAAAGTTGCTAAGAAGAAACTGGATAGCCATGTGCCCTGAATGGTATAGGACAGTGATGGCGAACCTTTTTTTCCGTGGGTGCCGAAAGCGTGTGCGCGCTATTGCACACGCATGCGTGCCCACACCCATAATTCAATGCCCCCCACATGCCCTACCCCCTGCGCATTGTACGTGACCCCCCCATGCTGCCCTGCCCCCCATGCATGACTCCCCCGCTCCCCCATTCTCCCGCTCCCCTGCTCCCCCGTTTCCTGACTTCCGGTGGGCCCGGTAGGCCCATTTTTCGCCCTCCCCAGGCTCCAGAGGCTGCCCTAGAGCTGGGGAGGGCAAAAACGCCCTCCCCCCCGGAGGCCCTCCGGAGGCCGAAAATGCCCTCCCAGAGCCTCCGCGCGAGCCGAAAATCAGCTGGCCAGCGCGCACATGCGCGCTGGAGCTGAGCTAGGGCAACGGCTCGCGTGCCGGCAGATATGGCTCCGCGTGCCACCTATGGCACACGTGCCATAGGTTCGCCATCACGGGTATAGGATCTCTTGCTTGTATGGGGGGCGGGGTTTGGACTAGTTGACCTCCAAGTTCCCTTCCAACTCTGTTATTCTGTATTTTATCATTAACATCATCATCAACTCAACCTCAGATTTTTGAAATCCAACTAAGTACCGTATTTATGAGTGCAACTGCATTGATCAGTGTTTCTCAACTTCAACTCCCAGAATTCTCCAGCAAGCATGCTGCCTGGGGAATTCTGGGAGTTGAAGTCCACACACCTTCATGATGCCAAGGTTAAGAAACTGGCATTGAAGTTCATTTACAAGGAGATCCTGTTTTATCCTGTGGATGCATGTATCCAAAACTGCATTCTAACCCTAAATGAGGTTGCCACAAACCAGATCAAACCTGCTAGAGAGCCGAGGTGGCGCAGTGGTTAGAGTGCAGCACTGCAGGCTACTTCAGCTGACTGCTAGCTGCAGTTCAGGGGTTCAAATCTCACCGGCTCAAGGTTGACTCAGCCTTCCATCCTTCTGAGGTGGGTAAAATGAGGACCCAGATTGTTGGGGGTGCAATATGCTGACTCTGTGAACCGCTTAGAGAGGGCTGTAAAGCACTATGAAGCGGTATATAAGTCTAAGTGCTATTGCTATTGCTAGATAACATCGCTGCTTAGATAGCAATAGCAATAGCAATAGCACTTAGACTTATATACCGCTTTACAGTGCTTTACAGCACTCTCAGGCATCTAAGAGGCTCTTGTGAGAAACAAAATATTGGATAATGGCCACTTGGAATCAATTGCAAAAGACGTATAGAATAATACTGTAAAAACCTTCTGAACTCAGAAATCTGTTTTGAACAGTAGGACTGCAAGGAGTTTATGAAAGCTGTTCCTGTTACTTCTAAGTTATTTGAATAAAGTAATTTAGGCTGGAAGGAGGTGGGCTTATATTCAAACAATGAATATATTAAAAAAAAAACATTGCCCACCTGAATTAATTCACCCAATCTATCTAGTCTCCAGCCCCCTGGAATAAATTATCGATCCCCAATCACACATGTCTCAAATCTGAGAAATGAATGTGTCAGAATGATGTGTCACACAGACGCATGGTTAGAAGCCAAGTCTGATATACAAATATTACTTCTTTGATGAGAAATCTCTTTTTAATCATAATTTATAATCTCTGCCATTCTGCTTCTGTTTTCATATTGTTTTCTTATAGAGTTGTCTGTAAATTATGTTTGAAGATGTTTAAAATTTAGTTTTCAAGTGCAATCATGTACGTGCTTACTTAGAAGCACCTCCTGTTGTATCTAAAAGGCATGTGTGCATATGATTACATACTAAAGTCTCACCTGAAATAAGCCTTTACAGGACGAATACCGTAAAGTAAAACCACACACGGAATAATGCATCCAGTTCTGGGCAACACAATATAAAAAAGGTGTTGGGACTCTAGAAAGAATGCAGAGAAGAGCAGCAAAGATGCTTAGGGGGCTGGAGGCTAAAAATACGAAAAAGTGTTGCAGGAATTGGATAAGTCTAGTCCAGGGGTGTCAAACTCGATTTCATTGAGGACCACATCAGGGCTGTGTTTGATCTCAGGGGCCAGGGTGGGTGTGGCCAGCTCGACGTCACTTCCGAGCTCCGTTTTTGGCTGTGATGTCTTCCTGCAACCCTCTGCCAGCGAAAATGGAGCTCAGAAGGGCTGACCGCGGCCCTTGTGAGCTCTGTTTTCAGCTGCGACGGCCTGCTGCGACCCTCTGCCAGTGAAAATGGAGGTCGGGAGGCAGGGGTGGGTTCTACTTACCTTCCCTACCGGTTCTGATCGCGACGGAAGTGCACGTTTTGCGCACGCGCGCTCACTTCACTTGCACGCGCGCCCACATCACGTCGCGCAAAACACCCAGAAATGACCCTCTGTGCATGCGCAGAAGCCTTTGCGCATGCGCAGAGGGTTATTTTTCAAGCCGCGGCGACCGGAGAACTGGTTCAGGGGCGTGGACTGCCAGTCTTTGCTGCCGGTTCGGCGAGCGGCGGTAAAGTTCCACTACCGGTTCTAATGAACCGGTCCGAACCGGCAGCAACCCACCTCTGAGCTCCATTTTTGCTGGCAGAGGCACCGTGGGCTGGTCCTTTGCTGTTTCCAGGGTGGCTCCACGAGCCAGATCTAAGCATCCCGTGGGCCAGATCCGGCCCCTGGGTCTTGAGTTTGACACCCCTGCTCTAGAAATAGGAAGTCTACACAGATCAACACACTAGCGTTGTATTATTATTATTGGTCATGCATTAGTATTGTGTGACATGCTGGCTAGGATGGGTTAATCGACAGAAGGCAATATCTGTAGTCAGGGTTGAACAAAGAAGGACTTGTCACTACGTTCATTTTAATTTGTCAGCAGGACTCTTATTCTGAAATGACATTGTACACTGATATGAAGTCCTCATGTGATACCTGTACTGCGCATGTGTTAATCTTTCCTTTGTTCTCTTTGTTCTTCACCATGTAGACACAGACTTAGGTGTTCTTATTTTCATTATGCAAATATATTACTTTTATTCTTTCCTGGACTCCGGTCTTATTCTTGAGGGTTGACAGCAGGGAAACAAGATTCATTTCACCTCTAATTATTTATCTCCACAACAGGACTGGCAGTGGGGGACATGATAGCAGCATTCCAATATCTGAGGGGCTGCCAGAAAGATGAGAGGGTCAACCTATTTTCCAAAACACCAAAAGGCAAGACAAGAGACAATGGATGGAAATTAACCTAGGAGAGAAGCAACCTAGAACTAAGGAGAAATTTTCTAACTGTTAGAGAATAGAATAGAATTCTTTATTGGCCAAGTGTGATAGGACCCACAAGGAATTTGTCCCCAGTGCATAAGCACCAAGTTATCCCACCCCGAGTTGTATCTTGATGTATCTTGTGAATCTTCCATCATGAGCAATCGCTTTAAAGAAGTAGCGAACCAGGCTTGCTTTGCAATGCTTCCCCTACAATGTAGGCCTTGCCCTTCCGATGTCTGCCGCAAACCTCTGCTGACATCGCCAGGCCTCAAAGAAAAACAAAGCCACTGCACCAAAGAGGAAAGCCTTACAAGAGACGGCGAAGCAAACCCCAGACAGACATGGGATGGCCAGCTGGCTTCTCCGTTCCCTTGTCTATCCCCGATGCAGCAAGTGGTGTGCTGGATCTGGATTAACTCTGGCAGCTGGTCTAGAAGTAGAGAAAAGAGAAGCCGGGCACGAGGCCTTGATGGCGATAAATCATTGGCGGCATGTGGGTCCCACAGCTCTGGCCTGGCAGAGAGCGAAGATTAATGGGAAGTTCCTTTAACCCAGCTAGCCCTTAAGTATCCGTGAAGCAGAGGCAATGGCACTGGCGGGAACACCAAGCTTTGTGGGTGGCTGCTTGTGAAATCAGCCTGGCTGCTGATCATTCACATTTGTGGATCATGAGAATGGCCTGCCTGGGGAACTGATTGTTCCTCAACCAGCAAAAAGAGCTATGAACTAAGCTGCTACTTTCTTGTGCCAAGGGCATTTTTCATAATGAAAGGCAAGGGTGTGTGGTCGTGCTTCACGGTGAATCCCACGCCAAGAGCTTGCTGGGGTGGCACCAGACTGCTGGCTCAGACACATCGTCAGCCTGTTATGGGAGACAAATGGAGGCATCCAACTGTTTGGCAGAGAGGTTCCAAGGGATCATCTGGTGCCTCTGGTGTCGATCCCTTTTCCATCTTTTTGCAAAGTGATAAGAGGAATTGGCTCCTCTAGGACACCGTAACCCCCATCCAAATCCATATCTGCCCACTGCCCAACCTGGCTCAGAGGGTCAGGTGTCCCAGAACCTGTGCCTATATCAGTTTTTCTCAACCGTGCCAACTTTACGTTGTATGGACTTCAAATCCCAGAATTCCCCAGTCAGCCTACCTGCCTCAGGAATTCTGGGAATTGTAGTGCACACATACAGGTAGTCTTCAACTTACAAGTATAATTGAGCCCAACATTTCTGTTGCTAAGCAAGGCAGTTGTTAAGTGAGTTTTGCCCCATTTCACAAAATGTCTTGCCATAGTTAAGTGAATCACTGCAGTTGTTAAGTTACTATCTTTGTTGTTAAGTGAATCTGGCTTCCCCATTGACTTTGCTTGTCAGAAGGCCTCAAAAGGTGATCACATGAACTTGGGACACCGCAACCGTCATAAATATGAGCCAGTTGCCAAGCATTCAAATTCTGATTATGTGACTATGAGGATGTCGTAAAGATCATAAATGTGAAAAACTATCATGTTACTTATGATGATCACATGATCCAGGACACTGCTACCGTTGTAAATATGAACCAGTTGCCAAGTATCCAAATTTTGATCACCTGATCATAGGGATGTTGCTGCAACGGTCGTAAGTGTGAAAAATTGTCATAGGTTTTTCAGTGTCATTGTAACTTTGAACAGTCACTAAATGAATGGTTGTAAGTCAACCATTAAAGTTACCAAGGTTGAGAAACACTTGGTAAAACCTAGACAAATAAGCCATACAATGGCCAACTGATGATGCCCGTAATATGCCAAACACAAACTACACAATCCTTTTTTGCTGAGTCAACCATCTAGGGTGAATCCATTTTAAGACAAGCAACCATACTTAGCACATAGATTTATTTGTTTCTTTAAAACATTTATGGAGCCACCCATCTTATGTCAAACTTCATTTTCAAAGGACCGATCCTGAAAGCAGAGACACCATCTAAACAAAATCTACTTTTCTTGCAAATAAAAGTAATACAGTAACAATAATAATAACAAACGTACTTCCTCTTCTTGCTAGTGATCTCTTAATTTTTCATTTTTCTTGTTTTTATTTTTCCCTACAATAGATATTTATTATTTGTATTCTTTATCTAAATATCTCAAGGATTCAGGGTGAGTTGCAACCATAAAGTCTCTTAGTTGGGCCACAAGACAATACAAAAATAAGAGGTGTTGAATCTAAGGAAAATACAGCCAAAATTTACCTCATGACATTTCTGTTACACCAGCTCAAAGATTCCCAAAATAAGTATACTTTCTGGATTTTCCGATCAATTCACCAGATAACATTTTACAAGGAACATAATCAAAGGCTGCAATTATAGAAAACATGGGACTTTGGCTCAGAGAGATTTTTTTTTTCTCTTATTCAAAGAGAGAGAGAGAAAAAATGCTTTGCTTTGGCTGCATCTTTTAATCTCTTACCTTCCTCCTCCTCCCCACCCCATCATTCATATGTATGTGTATATTCATTTTTGAAAGAGAGTAATTACATGATGTCATTATCAAATTATATAATCCTAGGTTGCTTTTCATGCTGCATAAAACCCGTTCTTTTTGAAAAGAACTCTGGTACAATTTCCAGAGGGGGAAAATTGCCTTTAGATCTCTTTTGCTCACTATTTACACCAGAAAGATTTCAGTACGGTACATGTAGCGACATATTGGAGGATCTTCTGCTACATAACTACTCTGGTCTAACTCCACATTTTCCTCTGGATTTTACCAGCCTAGGACCAGTAAGAGGGTCAAAAACAACTATATTTTTCCTAAAGGCACTTTTTTCAAAAGGCTACTGGATTTTGTGTACAAGAAATTACAGAAAACAAGAAAGTCCAGTTGCCTTTTGACATATAGGTTATGGGACAACCATAACCTATATGACTGAGAATCTCCATGGACATATATTTTTCCTAGGAATTCTTTCAGTTTAATGAAGGAGAATTTGCTTTAGAAACCACAGGCAGTCCTCGACTTACGACCACAACTGAGCCCAAAATTTTTGTTGCTACGTGAGACAGTTTTTAAGTCAGCTTTGCCCCTTTTTATGACATTTCTTGTCACGGTTGTTAAGTGAATCCCTGCACTTGTTAAATTAGTAACACGGTTGTTAAGTGAATCTGGCTTCCCAATTGGCTTCGTGTCAATCCTGAAGCTGACCTGACTGAGGCCATTTTGAGGCTTCAGTGTTGCCACACTGGAGCTGAGGGATAGGGAGAGGGGAATAGAGATAGAGGGGGCTTGTAGTCGAAACAAAATCCTTTCTCCTGGGAACCAAGGACGTTCCCACAGGTGGCAGGAGAGAAGACAACCTGACAACCGGACGGGACCTTGATTGGACCATGTGACTGACTGTTTGGGAAAAGGGAGAAACTTTTACTTTTAATTAGGTGAAAACCATAGGAATATTCAGAGTCGGTTTTCACCAGCTTGTGCCAATATGATATGTCCAATAAACCAATTCTTTGAGGAACCTACTTGCCTCGGAGTTCTGTTTGTTATGAATGTATTACTTGGAACCCTGACACTTTGCTTATCAGAAGTTTGCAAAAGGTGATTGTTAGATTCGTGCGGGAAGAATAGCCGAGACGTAGGAAACAGTTCAGCACCTTTTTATTACAAGGAAGAAACTAATACTTTTGCCGCGGTGGCGCAGTGGTTAGAGTGCAGTACTGCAGGCTACTTCTGCTGATCACCGGCTGCCAGCAGTTTGGCAGATCGAATCTCACCAGGCTCAAGGTTGACTCAGCCTTCCATCCTTCCGAGGTGGGTAAAATGAGGACCCAGATTGTTGGGGGCAATATGCTGACTCTGTAAACCGCTTAGAGAGGGCTGTAAAGCACTGTGAAGCGGTATATAAATCTAAGTGCTATTGCTATTGCTATTGCTATTGCTAATACGGACTGGACTGCTGGTGGCAGGGAAGCCGCTTTTAAGGGATTCCCTGCAGCCCGCTGTCCACTGACAGCAGTTCATTTCTCCCGCCGCTGACTAAGCCAATCAGCGGCGGGTATGCAAATACGTACTCCGTGCGTCAGTACGTAACAGTGATCGTATGACCTCAGGACTCTGCAATTGTCATAAATATGAGTCAGTTGCCAAGCTTCTGAATTCTGATCACATGACCATGGGGATACTGCAACAGTCCTAAGTGTGAAAAATGGTCATAAGTCTCTTTTTTTAGTGCCATTATAACTTTGAACGGTCACTAAACAAATGGTTGCAAGTCAACGACTATCTGTACTTCAAGGAGAATTTAGCAGATAGTTTTATGGAACATGAAGTCGTTGCACTTACTTATAGTGCTGAGACAGTGAAGAGGTATGTGAAAATGCCCTAACTAGTATTGTACCATCCTTCCTCAAATAATATACAATTTTCCTGTTTTTCTACGATTCATCTAATTCTCAAGGAAGACCTCAAGCAACTCCTCCTGTAAGCCTTTTTGAGTAACTCCAAGGAATTGTTGCCAATATTTCCCTTTCCTTTGGGTAAATCATCCCATCCTTGGTTTTGCCAGAAGATTTGGTGGACAATGTTAATAGGCCATTTGTGCAAAACTTTTAGAAATTGTCTCACCTGCTAATGGGGCCATTTCGATCAAGGGTGGATTTCAACCAGGGAAATTACGCAGAAAGGAAAAGATAAAACTTCACTCTTTATCTCCACTTGCCGTTCTTCCCAGGCTGTTGAATGTAGCAATTGAGGACTGAATCTCATGAAGTTGATGAGACAACAAGGGGCTTCTCACAGAGAAGACGGGATTGACTTATTCTCCAAAGCACCAGAGAGCAGGACAAGAAGTAATGGATGGAAGCTTGTTTAAAAGGGATCCATCCTAGGAGGAGAAATTTTCTGACAGTCAGAACAATTAATTAATGGAAAATCTTGCCTCCCGAAGTTGTGAGTGCTCCATCACTGGAAGTTTTCAAAAATAGAATGGACAATCATTTGACCTGCATGATATAAGGTCTCTTGCCTTGAGCAGAGGGTTGGACTAGAAGACCTCCAAGGTCCCTTTCAGCCTCATGATTCTATGTTCTGTGGAAAGATGTCAATTCAGATGCTGTATGTGAGGTCAATATAAGACAGTTGACCAAAGAGCTTAAAGAACTCGGAAGCCCTTATGATTAGGTCAAATCATGGACCACCAATGCTGGGTAAAAGGCCTGTATTATGTGTTCCTCTACCAATGAGTCTACTAGCTTACATTGATAATATTGGATCAGCTATGTCAATAACTTGACTCAGTGTACAGCAGCTTCCTTAAAACCCAAAAGTCCAAAGACAAGAGTCCCTTTGTTAAAGAGATATCAGGACAAGTCCCCAGATACAGGCCACATGGCACTTCCTTCAGATCCTGGCTAATCTTGACAATGCCCAGCTGGACTGTAGGATCCATGAGAACAATTTGTCCAGCTGTCTCAGGCACAGTCAGACAGGCTCTTCTGGGATGCAGAATCAGCTGTTTCAACCATTTTAAAATCTGTTGGACGTGTTTCAGGGAAAAGGCAAAACTCTTAGAGCAGCGGAGAGGGTAGTTTAGGAAATTTAAAATGGTTTCCTCCATTCTTCCTTTGCCCCTGACTTGGGGGGAGGGATGTCACCATTATAGTATGTGACATTGCTATTGGATGGATATTGTCTAGCATAGGGGTCTCCAACCTTGGCAACATTAAGACTGCTGGCTGAGGAATTCTGGGAGTTGAAGTCCACGAGTCTTAATGTTGCCAAGGTTGGAGACCCCTGGTCTAGCAGAAACATATCCAAAGTAAACAGCTCCTTCTTCCCATAGTTGATTATACTGAAGAGATATTGTGATAAATATTGTCTCAAGTGTGGTGGTCACGTAGTCATTCCAGCCTTAAACTGCTTTAAAATTTAAGAAGCTTCTGAAGGGTGCTGCAGATATGGGCTACTCTTTCTTTTTTCCAAAAATGTTTTCTTCCTGCTAACATACATGGTGCTATGGACCTGCTAGGTGTGAAAAACTGGACACATGGTCCTCAAAAGATCTGTGGTGATTTCTTTTAAAGTCCTGCAGATTGATATTTTGATGGTCTCTTTTTTTATTCAGTTTGAACTTTTTTGTATCATGAATTGTGTCTCTATTAAGTCAAATTTGGTAGAAGCCCCCATTCTCCTCTTTTTGGGACAGATAAATAAGTCTATATTGTACAACATGCACAGAAATTCATCAAAAGGTTTCAGAAAACTAAGTAAGTCAGAATACCAATCAATGAGATGCTTTTAAGATTCTCTAGATGCTAAACAGTCTTTCAAGAAATACAAATTTGCAAATCACTAAGAATTACCCTTGAACATTTCACTGACTGTCTCACACACACAGATAACGGCATCACCAAGGATAATCACTTGAATCAGAAGTATGTGCATGGAAAAAAAATAGCTGCTTAGTCTTTTAAGATTACTATGTGGAAAAAAAGAGAATAAATATGAATATTTTTTATATTAGCACTCTGAAGATAACGTGCTGTATATACACATAAGCGCACTGGAAGCTTTTTTCCTGTTGTGGTTAAAAAAAAAAGAATAAAGAGAAATCTTTATTGTTATAGACTGCTGAATATTGTTATTGTTTGAACCTTTGTGGCGTGAAAAAAAGTCAATTATATAGCCAAAATGTAAAAATTCTTGATAAAGTAGAAATGTTAAAAAAGAGAGAAATCTTCCAGTACAATACCAAAAAAAAAAAGAAAAGAAAAGAAAAGAAAGAAAGGAAGGGGGTTAAAAAAAAATCCTTTGATAACAGAAGAAATAAAATGATAATAATGTTTAAAGAATGAAGCTGTCCAAAAAAATGCTGAAGAAGTTTTTAATGCTTCTCAGACCTGGAGCTATACAAAGTGTTAAATGGATGTTTAATAAAAACTTCCATCAGTTTCTGATTTGCACCAAGTTGCGAACGAAAGGAGGGATTCAGATTTTCTCCTATTGCCTACTTGCTCGTTAAAGGAGAGAGTAGCACAGATCACTTGCACCAGGGGTGAAATGCTACTGGTTCGGCCCGGTCCGGGCGTACTGGTAGCGGTGGCCACCAGTGGTTCAGAGAACCGGTAGCGGCAGCAGCGCGAGGCTCCGCCCACCCACCCGGACGTCGCCATTTTCTTGTTTTTAACCCTCTGTGCATGCGCAAAGCATTCTGCGCATGCGCAGAGGGTGAAAAAGCGTGCACGACAGGCGCACTTGCGCGCTTCCGAACCGGTAGGGAAGGTAATTTCACCGCTGACTTGCACCCTTGATTTTTCACACTGTAGGGTAAATAGCTGTGAATTATTGGGGGGGAGGTATTCACACATAATTGTTCCAACTTTTTGCCTTTTTTTTTTTAAATCAAGGAGAGAACCAACCTAGAAGTAAGGAGAAATTTCCTGACAGAACAATTAATCAGTAGAACAGGTTGCCTCCAGAAGTTGTGGGTGCTCCAACACTGAAATTTTTTAAGAAGAGGTTGGACAATCATTTGTCTGAAATGGCATAGGGTTTCCTGCTTGAGAAGAGGGTTGGACTAGACGACCTCCAAGGTCCCTTCCAACTCTGTTATTATGTTAAAAAAAGAGTTGCATTTAAGCATTGAATGAAGCATAGAAGGCTAAATTCATCAGGACAATTTCAGCCCCTTGCCTCCCTATAACAATATCTATTTTTCCGGAGTCCCTAACGTGGCACTCAGGGGTGGGTTCCTACTGGTTTGGACCGGTTCAGCCGAACCGGTAGCGACCCGCTAGTAGCAATAGCAATAGCACTTAGACTTATATACCGCTTCATAGTGCTTTACAGCCCTCTCTAAGCGGTTCACAGAGTCAGCATATTGCCCCCAACAATCTGGGTCCTCAGTTTTACCCACCTCAGAAGGATGGAAGGCTGAGTCAACCTTGAGCCGGTGAGATTTGAACCGCCGAACTGCAACTAGCAGTCAGCTAAAGTAGCCTGCAGTACTGCACTCTAACCACTGCGCCACCTCGGCTCTATAGTCATCCGAACCGGATCGGTGGTTGTCGGTCTGTGGGGGCCGCCATTTTTTTTAAAAAAAAAATTCGAATTTTTTTTATTTATTTTTCTGAGCATGCTCAGAAGGTGACTTCCAGCACTGTGCATGCGGTCACCATCTTTTTTTGGCTTTATTTATTTTATTTTTATTTATTTTTTCAAATTGAAGCCCAGCGGCATCTGTACCTAGGATCGAACTCACAACCTCCTGATTGTGAGGCAAAAGTTCTACCTCTAGGCCACAGCAGCTGTGGTTGGAGAGTGGTTGATTCTGCCTGCTACTAAGTGGCTGTTTTTTTTTTCTTTATACTTTTAATGGTTTTTTTAAAAGGATATTTTATTGTTAATTTTTTTCAGGGCATTTCGTTGTTTTTAGGAAATTTTTTTTTTTAAAGATATTGGAAGTCCACAAGTATTAAAGTTGCCAAGTTTGGGGACCTCTGGCCCATGGTTTGTGAGATTTTGGTTCAATACCTAGTGGAAAATAACCTGTATTTTTCTTTTTTTAAAAAAAACAAAACATTAACAGAGTTGGAAGGGACCTTGTAGGTCATCTAGTCCAACCCCTTGCTCAAGCAGGAGACCCTACACCATTTCTGATAATTTTGTGTGTTTCTGTGTGATAACTGGTTTTTGAGGTAATTGCTTCTTGCAGCAATCACCTTTTATGTGACTCCATGGCTGCTTTCATATGTTCATCTGTGTGTGGCTTTTAAGTGCAGGTTGGTCATTGACTTACAACTAGTCATTTAGTGACGGTTCAACGTTACAATGGCAGTGAAAAAAGTGACTTATGACCATTTTTCACACTTAATGACCGATGGTCGTTAAGTGTGAAAAATGGTCATAAGTCACTTTTTCACCACATTTTACAAGTTGGCCACTCCCACCCGGTCACACAACAGCCAAGCCACCCCCACCCAGTCACATGGCTGTCAAGCCACTCCCACCCAGTCACATGGCCATCAAGCCACTCCCACCCGGTCACATGGCCGTCAAGCCACTCTCACAAAATTAAGCCACGCCCACAGAGTGGTAGTAAAAAAATTTGGAACTCACCCCTGGTGGCACTGCTGTGTTATAAATTATGTCTCTTGATATCCAGCACACTTTCATTTTCTTTCTAATTAAGAAAAAAAGATGATGACTTATTTTTCTTACTTATTTGTAACCCGTGACCGTTTCTTTTTAACAAGTACAGAGAGGTAGCATAAATTAAAACACATAGAATCAAAGAAGGATATTATTTACTATTTATGGGTAAATAATAAAATAATGATAAGGAATTAATGGAAGGACATTAGAAAGCTACCATTTTAGTCCTCTAAATGTTGTCTTGAGGATCCAGACTGGAGTGAATTTAAGGCTTCAGATGAGAACTAAATGTACTAGTAGAAATATTTGTCAGCCTCAATAACTTTAAGATGTGTGGACTTCAACTCCCAGAATTCCCCAGCTGGCTGGGGAATTCTGGGAGTTGAAGTCCACACATCTTAAAGTTGCTGAAGTTGAGACACACTGAGCTGGTAAGAACCGAACAGATTTAGTGCAGCCATTGAGTCTAGTGAGGACTCAGTGCAATAACGTAAATCACAATCCTCACACAAGGGGGACTGATTAATAAAAAGAAAAGGAAAGAAACCCTGAGAGCTTTTATGTTGCAAAAGAAAGGATGGTCTCCATTCCAGACAAATAAAACATTTAGCAACTAGGGCTGAGTGCTTCTGCAACCGTTTTTGCCATATTTATTAAGCATAGCACAGCAATAGAAGAGTAAATCATACGGCCGTTAAGCAAACCCATCTTTCCCCATTGACTTGGCTTTCAAAAGCCGCCTGGGAAGGTCGCAAATGGCAATCACGTGACCCTGGGATGCTGCCACTGTCATAAATACACGCCAGTTGCCAAGCACCCAGATTCTGATCACATGACTGAAAAGATACTGCAACAGTCATAAGCAGGGATGGGATTCAGCCGGTTCGGATCGGTTCGGGCTAACCGGATGTTAATTTTAATCTGGTTCGCCGAACCAGTTTTCCAAGGACTGGCTGACCCCGCCCACCCTGCCCTGCCCCTCCCAGGAGTCTCCACGCAGCCCGTTTTGGATGCCAGGTAAGTGCAGGGCCTGCGGAGAGGCTCTGGGAGGGAGAAAAATGGGCCTACCGGAAGCCTGGAAATGGGCCTGTTTCTAGCCTCTGGAGGGCCTCCGGAGCCCGGAGGAGGCCGTTTTTGCCCTCCTGGAGGCTCGAGGAAAGCCTCTGGAGCCTGGGGAGGGCGAAAACGCCCCCCGCCGTGGTGCAGGAGGCCGAGTAGGCCACACCCCCATGGCCACGCCCACCCAGCAACCGGGCAGCGAACTGGTTGCTAAAAAATTTCAATCCCACCCCTGGTCATAAGATCTAAGATCTGTTGTGTGACATTGTTTTCACACTGTCATAACTTTGAATGGTCCCTAAATGAAATGGTTGTAGGTCGAGGAGTACCTGTAAATGGGACAGAAAGAGATGTCTTTATTGTTACGAATCGGTTCAAGACGATTGTATCTCTCCCTTGTTATCATCCCTTAGAAATTGGCTTTCTGGTTAATGGAGAATGATACACCTTCCTGTTTAAAATGCTTTCTTGGCCTCTATTAGTGGCTGAATTCAGTT
The DNA here is from genome assembly GCA_003457575.1 of Thermophis baileyi. Classification (NCBI taxonomy): domain Eukaryota; kingdom Metazoa; phylum Chordata; class Lepidosauria; order Squamata; family Dipsadidae; genus Thermophis; species Thermophis baileyi. Next base: position 366,619 of record QLTV01002538.1, on the reverse strand, counting down.
GAGTAGTGAGAGAGTAAACACAGCAGTCTCTTCTCCTCCTCCTCCTCCTCCTCCTCCTCCTCCTCCTCCTCCTCCTCCTCCTCCTCCTCCTCCTCTTCCTCCTCCTCTTCCTCCTCCTCTTCCTCCTCCTCTTCCTCCTCCTTCCTCAGTGTTATTCTTGCGTTATGGCAGGGTCTGCTTGAAAACTCCCTTTTTACAACTCTCTAATCCCTTAATTTGGGGTAGAGTCAAAGCGACTGGATGGAGCTGAGCATTTACTGGCTGGTTGCCCTTCCTGATGCCATGAAGAGTTCGCAGCAGATATTTTTTTCTTTGCGAGAAATATTCTTTTTTCTCTGTGCGAGAAATATCTGCTGCTACCTAGGATTGAATTCTTGACCTTCCGATTGGGAGGTGAACATCTTCGCCACTAGGCCACCACGCCGGTCTTCAAGATGATTGTGCTATGTTATACATATTCCATCTCTCTTTCATGCACAGATACACCTAGAGACACACATCCCACAAGACGCTCATTAGACAGGCATGAACCCTGACATTTAATAAAGTATCCATTGGCGAACAAAAATATTAATGGAGCACAGTAATTGAAAAATCATATGATTCCTCAAATTGGGTCTGCTTCTTTAATGTTATTACAGTAATTAGACATGCACATAATACAATCGGTAGTTAACAGGAATGTAAATATCTTTAAATTAATTGAAGGCTCCCCTCTTCGTGAGCGGTCGCTCTCAAATGCTCAGCTATTACAAGCGTGTCATTTTCTACAATCAGCTGGCCTTGCAAGGGCACAGACGTTGTCCCCATGGGGATCACCCTACTACCAGAATGACTGACAGCAACATCCATAGGAGAGGTAGGAAAGACGAGAATATGGTCACAACTGTGTGCAAAGGTTTATAAACCCAGCTGACACTCTTGTATGTTCAAAAGGGGCAGGGTTCTGGCTGCACAATCATGAATACTCTCTTTCTTATTTGACACCCCCCCCATAGACTCTATGGATTGGTAGGGTCATAATTTCCTGCCTCCATTTAATTAGATTTGGGGGCATTTTTTTTAAAAAAAATGCATGCCTTAAACCAGCATTTTGTTCTTTCTCTTCTCAAACTCTTGGAAATATTAGCCTTATTTATAAGCCTGTTAGCAATAGCACTTACACTTATATATCGCTTCATAGTGCTTTTACAGCCCTCTCTAAGCAGTTTACAGAGTCAGCATATTGCCCCCAACAATCTGGGTCCTCATTTTACCGACCTCGGAAGGATGGAAGGCTGAGTCAACCTTGAGCCGGTGAGATTTGAACTGCCGAACTCCAGCTAGCAGTCAGCTGAAGTAGCCTGCACTACTGCACTCTAACCACTGCGCCACCTCGGCTCTGTTAGCATTATTGTTCTCTTTTTATGATTTCTGTTGTCCTGTGAGCCCGCCGGGATTATTGTATATATGATGGGAGACCATATAAGACTTAAATATATAAATATATACATAAACAGACCCAATATTTGATCCCATTTGGATATTTTTAAGAGAAGCACAGGCTTAAGGTACCCATCTTACACCTAAAAGAGCCAGTTTGGTCTAGTGGTTAAGACAGCAGGCTGGAAACTAAGAGACTGTGAGTTCTAGCCCCGCCTTAGGCACGAAAGCCAGCTGGATGACTTTGACCCAATCACCATGAGACTGTGAGTTCTAGTCCCACCTTAGGCATGAAAGCCAGCTGGGTGACTTTGATCCAATCACCAGGAGACTGTGAGTTCTAGTCCCGCCTTAGACATGAAAGCCAGCTGGGTAACTTTGGGCCAATCAGCAGAAGACTGTGAGTTCCAAACCCACCTTACGAATGAAAGCCAGGTGGCTGATTTTGGGTCAGTCTCTCTTTCTCTCTCAACCTAACCCACCTCACAAGGTTGTTGTTATGGAGGGGAAAGGAGGAGCCCCCACCCATTTTTAAATGTTACACAAATGTGATGGCTATAATAAAGGATCAGACCTATGGTTATACAATTACAACTTCTAATAATTACTTTTTCAGCCCCTGCCCAGACACTCCCTGTGCCAGACAAGAATACGCCCAAACATATTTAATGAACGAAAGTTCAACCTTGGTGTTTTTGAACCCAGATAACCCTTCCTGAAACAAACTGTGAGTGCTGTCACTTTGATGAGATTCTGTCAACTCTGATGTTCAGTAACTTGCCAGTTTCAGATATTTTCACTGAAAATTCTCTTTCCCTGAAACATGCAGTGTCAGATCTTAGTAATGTTATTAACAGCATTGCTTGTAGCTAGGTCAGGGGATTTTTAAATTATTAATTGTAGATGGGCTGATCTTCTATTAAAACTGCAGTACATGGAGTGAAGAAGTTCTTTTCTTTTCCAGCCAGAATCTCACTCTTGACTTTTTCCTTCTATCATCATCATCAACAACAGCAACAACAACAATTAATCAGTGGAATGGTTTGCCTCCAGAAGTTTTGAGTGCTCCATCACTGGAGGCTTTTAAGAAGAGACTGGACAACCACTTGCCAGAAATGATATAGGGTCTCCTGCTTGAGCAAGGGGTTGGACTAGAAGACCTCCAAGGTCCCTTCCATTATTCTGTTAATCTGTTAGATTAAATTGTGGTCTCTCTGCCTTTTCAGACAAATGGCAGTCAAGTCTCTTCTTAAAAGCCTCCAGTGATGGAGCACTCAAAACTTCTGGAGGCAAACCATTCCACTGATTAATTGTTCTCACTGTCAGAAAATTTCTCCTTAGTTATAGGTTGTTTCTATCCATTGCTTCTTGTCCTGCCTTC
>QLTV01002538.1:353816-358816 GCA_003457575.1 Thermophis baileyi | reverse complement strand
TTTTTTTTAAAAAAATTAATTTTTTCTTCTTCTGAGCATGCGCAGAAGCTGAGTTCTGGCACTGTGCATGCAGTCACCATCTTGTTTTTGGCTTTTTTCCCCCGGATTTTTCGTTACTGCGCATGCGTGTGCACGCAAAGCGCGCGCGCCCATGAGGCATGCCCACGCGGCGCGGGAGGGAGCGAACCGGCAGCAAGGTAAGTTGGAACCCACCCCTGGAACCCACCCCTGCTTATGGCCACCATTGAGAACAGAATTCCCATTGACAGTTGTTATGGAAGGCACTTGATTTTACAACCATTTTTGCACGATTGTTAAATGAATCACTGCAGTTGTTAAGGGAGCCACGTGGTCATTAAGCATATCTGGATTTCCCCCACTGACTTTGAGTCCTCAAGGGTCACAAAGGGGCAATCACAGGACCCCAGATGCTGCAGCTGTCACAAATATATGCCAGTTGCCAAGCCCCTGAATTTCGATCACATGACTGGGAGGATGTTGTGATGGTCACTCATAAGGGTATTTATTTATTTAGCCAAAATTTTGCTTTCTGCATGGAGATCACCCATCCTATGAAGCAATTTCATAGGTGCTGCCATCTACAGGGCATAGAGGGCAACGTTTTTCAACCTTGGTAACTGGCTAGGGAATTCTGGGAGTTGAAGTCCACAAGTTGCCAAGATTGGACACCCCTGTTTTTATTTTATTTTTTTGTCTTTTTGTATTCCGGAGCAGTGAAAGGAGTCAAAAGTCACACTGCTTTTTTTAATCTCTCTTTGCACATTCTCTCTCTTTTTAACTTCCTTAATTTTGGTTTGTGTTTGTATTTTTAAAAAACTTCAAGATTTTTTTTGTAAAAAAAAAAACACATTTGGTTTTTTGTGATTCTGCCAGCATCCTCACTAGGTCTGTTCTCTTCCCTGTGTCCAGAAATGCCATTTCATCCCTGGCTAATCAGCCCCCAAACATACAAGCACCATCTCCTCTTTGTCTCAGGCACCAAAATGTTTTGGACCAGCTCTGATATTGTGTGTGTGTGTGTGTGTGTGTGTGTGTGTGTGTGTGTGTGTGTGTGTGTGAGAGAGAGAGAGAGAGAGAGAGAGAGAGAGCATCTGTTTCCCTCCGCCTGCATTGTTATCTCAGGCAGACGTTGTGTCTGTGATTGCACCCCCATTGCACAATCCTTCTTTTTGGCAGCCTTCCTTTATCTGCTCTGTCCATCACAATCAATATGGCCATTCTGCTTGTGCAGCAAAACCAGGAAGAAGAAGAACAACAACAACAACAACAACAAATCTTGTATAAAGATCCCGGCACGTTGTACGAAAGATGGTTATGGCTGAAACGGCTCCTCTATTCTTTAATCTCCTTTGTCCACTTGCCATTAAGCTTTTTCTAAAGCCTTCACAAAAGGACGAGTCAATCCTGCTAGGCGATCAAGGAGAGAGAAAAAAAACCAAGCAGGCAGAGTATAAACATGGCTGAGGACAGAAGGACGAATTCAGATAAGCCATTAAATTCAAGTTAACTGAGCACAATTGCTAGGTTCACATCCATGCAAAAGCCCAACCAATAAATGGCTTAAGATGTAAGACCCCACCTAGAGTACTGCATCCAGTTTTGGTCACCACATTATAAAAAAAAAAGATGTTCAGACTCTAGAAAGAGTGCAGAGGAGAGCAACCAGGATGATTAGGGGACCGGAAACTAAAACATACGAAGAGCGGTTACAAGAACTGGGCATGGCTAGTCTAGTGAAGAGAAGGACCAGGGGAGACATGATAGCAGTGTTCCAATACTTGAGGGGCTGTCCCAGAGAGGAAGGGGTCAAGCTATTTTCCAAAGCACCCGAAGGCCAGACAAGGAATAATGGATGGAAACTGATCAAGGAGAGATTCAACCTAGAAATAAGGAGAAATTTTCTGACAGTGAGAACAATCACTGTTCACATGGAACAGAAGTTGCCTTCAGAAGTTGTGGGAGCTTCATCACTTGAGACTTTCAAGAAGAGATTGGACTGCCATTTGTCAGAAATGGTGTAGGGTCTCCTGCTTGGGTGGGGAGGTTGGACTAGATGACCTACAAGGTCCCTTCCAACTCTGTTAATTTGTAATCTGTAAAATGGAGGCCTGCAGGGTGTCCTCCAGGCTTGGCCAAAAAAATCAAGTTGATGCCTACAATGGTGTATTCAAAGCTCCTCCTGTTCTTTTGTGTGTATGTTGTGTAATACTCTGAACCACAAACTGACTCACCTCATTTGAGCACAGTTAGGTTTGGTACTTGGGAAGGAAGGTCAGTTTTGGCTTGATCGTACACAATATTGGCATCAAAAGATGTAGGCTCATTCTGTTGCATGTTGACACAATGCCTCTTTTAAAAAATGTGGGTAAAATCGTAAATAAATGCTGGATGCTGTTTCTGTTTATGCTTCTTGGGTAAAAGCTGTATGAGCTTGCTTAAATTTCCAAGCATTCAGACCAGAGGTGGTATTCAGCCAGTTCTGACAGGTTCTAGCAAACCGGTAGCGGAAATTTTGAGTAGTTCGGAGAACTGGCAAATGCCACCTCCGACTGGCCACGCCCAATTCGCTGCCTGATGGGCTGGGTCTTCTTTTGTTGCCCTGCACAGGAAAACGGAGCTAGAAAGGGGAGGGAATGGAGATTTTGCAGTATCCTTCCCCTGGAGTGGGGAGGAAATGGGGATTTTGCAGTATCCTTCCCCTGGAGTGGGGAGGGAATGGGGATTTTGCAGTATCCTTCCCCTGGAGTGGGGAGGGAATGGGGATTTTGCAGTATCCTTCCCCTGCCACACCCACCAAGCCACACCACGCCCACCAAGCCACGCCCACAGAACCGGTAGTAAAAAAATTGCAGTATCCTTCCCCTGGAGTGGGGAGGGAATGGGGATTTTGCAGTATCCTTCCCCCGAAGTGGGGAGGGAATGGGGATTTTGCAGTATCCTTCCCCTGGAGTGGGGAGGGAATGGGGATTTTGCAGTATCCTTCCCCTGGAGTGGGGAGGGAATGGGGATTTTGCAGTATCCTTCCCCTGGAGTGGGGAGGGAATGGGGATTTTGCAGTATCCTTCCCCTGCCACACCCACCAAGCCACACCACGCCCACCAAGCCACGCCCACAGAACCGGTAGTAAAAAAATTTGAATCCCACCACTGATTCAGACTGAAAGATGTTTCTCCCAGCTGCTGAACAGTTACCCTCAATTCCATAATTAACTATTGAAATTAAATAAGTTCAAATTCAGAACTGGTCTATGTTGGGGAGGAGACAAGAAAAATCAGAAAATGTCAAACTCCTGACTTTTTTGACCTTTTCCTCCCTCCCATAGATAACACTGATCCAATCTGTTGATTTTCCTCCAACTTTATTCTTAGATTAGCCCTAGCATTAAGACTTCCTTCTTACAAATCTCCTTCTCCAACCTGAATCATTGCCTGTGTCGGCACAACATGTTTAACCAGGGCAGTTTGAAAAACTAGCGGCTTTTATCACGTTGTGGTGCCCGCCCACAACGTGATAAACCTGGGTTTGTATTTTTGTGCCTTCGCCTGTTCTAAAAACCCAGCCCACACATATTTGATTCATTCATAGTTCGATGATGATAAGGCAAAACCAAAAGATGGTTTCGTCCCAAAAAAATCAGACAGCGTGTTGCATGAAGGTGCCCATAGACGAACTGAAAAGTCTACCAACAAGGTGGCTGTACTTGCAAAAGCACATTTGGGGGGAAGAGATATTTATTGTGCTTGCTTTTCATGGGGAAGTCTTCCAATATCTAAGGGGCTGCCACAAAGAAGAGGGGGGTCAACCTATTTTCCAAAACACCTGAAGGCAGGAGAAGAAGCAATGGATGGAAACTAATCAAGGAGAGAAGCAACCCAGAACTAAGGAGAAAATTTCTGACAGTGAGAAGAATCAATCAGTGGAACAGCTTGCCTCCAGAAGTTGTGGGTGCTCCATCACTGGAGTTTTTAAAGAAGAGATTGGACAACCATTTATCTAGCAATGGTATAGGGTCTCCTGCTTGAGCAGGGGGTTGGACTAGAAGATCTCCAAGGTCCTTTCCGTTATTCTGTTAATCTGTAAGATTAAATTGTGGTCTCTCTGCCATCTCAATGCTCTGTATTTTGCTACAGACAGATGGTAGATCTAAATGTTACCTGCAAAGTGACAGCTACTGTATTATATTTTTCAAGGGGAGGCATAATGCAGTGTGAACACCCACACATACACAGTTCTTCAAGCAGGATTTTCCACATTATAGCTTTACAACTTTATCCTGGCTTCTCCGTGAATGAAAAGGCAAACCCAAATTAAAAACCTGCCAGCTATGTGTCTCTGCAGGCTGTCTGGGGGCCACACAAATGATGGCAGGGTCTCACCAGACTCTGTTTCTCAATCGAAGTCTTTTAGAAACACGCTGGGTGTTTTTTTTTTCCCCCTACTCCCAAATGGCAAATAAAGCCATTCAAAATAAGACCACCTGTTCCAATGTCTGGATAAGACTCCATGCTTTCAGGCCCAGGGAAGGCTGGAACCAACAGAGAAAAACTCCCATTGTCCAAGATCAGTAGCTGACAACCCTTTTCTTCCTTCTATGAAAAACCTGAACATTGGGTCACCTTCAGTCAGAGAGAGAGAGAAAGAGAGAAAGAGAGCGCGGGGCTTGCTGGAAAGCGAGGCTCCTGCAACAGCGGAGAAAAATCCCTGTGCTTTTATGCTAACTAAACCTTATCAAGCTGCCTTGCTTGTCTATCTGCTGTAGACTAGGGAAATTGAAAAGAAAGAATTCACCAGATTTGAAATTCTGGGCTTAGAAAACTTAGAACTACGTCGCCTTCAGCATGACCTAAGCATAGTTCATAAAATTATCTGCTACAACATCCTACCTGTCAACGACTACTTCAGCTTCAACCCAGGGGTGAAATGTGAAATTTTTCCCTACCGGATCTGTGGGCGTGGCTTATTTTGTGGGTGGGGCTTAG
>QLTV01002538.1:307086-320763 GCA_003457575.1 Thermophis baileyi | reverse complement strand
TTTTTTTTAATTTTTTTGTTATTTTTAGTTTTATTTTGTTCCCTTCTGAGCATGTGCAGAAGCCGACTTCCGGCACTGTGCATGCAGTCGCCATCTTTTTTTCGGCTTTGGTCTTTGTTTTTTTGGGGGGGGGATTTTTTGTTACTGCGCATGCGCCCGCGCGCCCACGAGGCACGCCCACGAGGCACGCCCACGAGGCACGCCCACGAGGCGCGCCCACGAGGCGCGGGAGGGAGCGAACCGGCAGTGAGGTAAGTTGGAACCCACCCCTGATCCTATCCTATTCTAATATTGATTTGCCCTGTCTCATTACACATTCCCCCTCAAGATGTCTCCTTGATGGCCACGCTTACTGCTCCTCCTCCTCTGTCCAGGTTCCTCCTCAAAAAAAAGGATCTTCCAGATATTAAACTTCTGGAAGTTGGCTTCAAAACTAGCAGTGAGATCTCCAATTAGTAGTTGCAGTTCTGTAGCAGAGTCAAAGCATCACTCATTCCTTACAATGAGTGGTTTGATTCAGAGGAACAGTCAGAAACCAGTAAGCACTGAGCTGTCCTTCTCAACTGTGTTCCCCAGCTGCGTTCAAGAGAGGGAACGGAGGTTCCCAGATGGTTGTGACACTTCTGTTTTTGCTTTTGGTCTGTACCCATCACTATTACAACATCAGCAAGGACTAAGATGCTACTCAGGTGTGACTGAGATGGATTATCCAAGTGGAATGACCTACATAAAGCATGACAGTTGAGCCAAATCAGAAGAGTCGGCAGATATAGTTTAATGGACTTTGCTCGTAAAGGAGCACGCATGGGATGCATGCTGTAACTGACTCAAATTAAGGGGGATAATTTGTGGGTACACAGTGTTTCACCACTAAGACCGCCACTCTTTGGAAAAAAGCATTTTTGCTATTTTTCACAACAAGATGGGTGGGCTTCTCCATGGCAGGCATTCCTGAGGATGCAGCCACAAGAAAAGACCTTGCTTGTAGTGGAAAGGAATCTGGATTTGGATGGAGCAGGACTCTGATGTACGTTCTCCCTTAAGGATCACAAGTTCTAAAGCAGGAATGAAAAGGGGCAGGATGAATAGCTGGTCGTTAAAAGCTGTGGATTAATTAGATCTTAATTATGAATGGCTGCCTGCACGGCCTTCTTCTATACTTCTACTTATGACTTGTATTTCTTCTACTAAGATCTTATCTTTCCTTCAAGTAGCATTGTGCAGCATTCATGGACCTCTGTAGAGATTCTCAGTCATCCGGGTCATGGTTGTCCCAAAGGTGCTTTTTCAGGAGGCAACTGGACTTTCTTGTTTTTTCTTTTGAAGACGTTTCGCTTCTCATCCAAGAAACTTCTTCAGCTCTGACAGGATAGTGGAGAATGGAAGTTGGGGTCGGGGTAGGGATGTCAAAAAATCATGTTGGTCATAGTTATAGCTATTGTGTGTATAAGATTTATTATTTGTATTTAAAAGAGATTGTACCCAGATAGTACACTGCCATTGTGGATATGGAAATTTTATATATAACAAAGAAAATTGCATAATAAAAAATAATAATAATAATAAAAAAACATGTTGGTCATAATTGTGCAATCAAAACCTGACCCCTTTTTTAATGTGCATTTTTATTTATGTATCTTATTTATTAGATTTTTATCCTGCCGTTATCACTTTCTAAGTAACTCAAGCAGAGGTGGGTTCCTACCGGTTCTAACCGGTTCTTTAGAACCGTTAGTAAACTGGCGATGATGTCACGGAACCGGTTCTTTCGGCATCTCCGTGGATGCCACCATCTTGGATTTTGCTTCTGCGCATGCGCAGAAGCTAATTTTTGCTTCTGCGCATGTGCAGAAGCTATTTTTTGATTGGTGCGGGGGCACGCGTGTGTGTGAAGCGCACGCGCGCATGCACGGCACAACCCTGAGCAAACCGGCAGCAAAATTATCCAGAACCCACCCCTGAACTCAAGGCAGCAAACATAGGTAATATTCTTTCCTCCTCCTATTTTCCGCACAACAACAACAACCTTGTGAGGTGGGTTAGGCTGAGAGAAAGAAACTGGCCCAAAGTCAACCAGCTGGCTTTCATGCCTAAGGCAGGACTAGAACTCACAGTCTCTTGGTTTCTAGGCCAGTGCCTTAACCAATGCACCAAATTTTCACCATCTTGACTTTTTTTTGACACACGCACACCTTTTCCAACCCTGCAGCTTGGGATTCTGAAACTGGCTTTTCCCAGTCCCACCCCACCTTTCTAAGATTTTTTTTTTTTTTTAAAGCAAGAAGGGGAAAGTGCCAGGTACTGTATATTACATTTCTGGGACAAAGAGGGGAATAAAGATGGAACGGAAGAAGAATAGTTACCTAACCAAAGAGAATGACATAGAGCTGAACTGGCAGGTTGGAAGTTTTAAACATGGAGTTGCTCAGTCCAGATTTCCACATCTCCAGTCGCTGGTGGTGAAGAATCTCCTTCCACAAGGTTTCCCATGTCAGTTCACACTCTGAATTATTTGATCCAATGCTCAGCCTCACAGCAGAGATAGGAGAAGCGCCTTCTGCGCATTCTCAGGGCAGGACTGAAAAGGTCTGCGCCATTCATCAGCCCTTCTAGGCTTCTCAATCTTTTTTCTCCTGCCCCAGGAGGTCCAAAAGATGGGGTGACATGCCAGCCCTTCCAATTTTTAATCAGAAACACGTATATCTCCCCATCTGGATGTGGAATTGAGGACCAACCTCCCATCTTGGTCTGCTTCTTCTTCTTCTCAACCAGGACAATGAAACCAGGTGGTCTCCATGTGGACCCTAACTCATCTTCTTGCATCTTACACACAGATCGTATTTTATCTCACGGCACCTGCCTTTATTGTTATTATTTATCTTTGTTGCGGCTTCCCTGGTGCTCTGGGCCCTTTGTAGACAAGGTGTAAATTATGAGGAGAAGTTTCAACTTTCCCTCATGAGCAGAAAAACGACGGGCCGCCTTTGCTTTTTTGCAATGTTTCCATCCCATATTTTCTCTTCTCGGTCTCCAAATTTTTCCACACACTCTACATGAATCAAAGAAAATGTTTCCCATCAGCATTGTTTATCCCCCTTCTCTGGGCCTTTTTATCCCATTCCATAACACATGGATATATCCAGTTCCTACATTAATCTCATACTTTTGGGTAGAATCCCTGCGGCCTCTTTATGGTTAGTGCAACCCAATAAAAGTCCATGTGCTGGTAATTGCTCTAAGCATCTCCTAAATATATGTTGGATAAAGACATTAAAAGCCTCAAGCAGCCTCTTCTGCTAGTAACTACAAGAACCCAATGTGCTTAACCCCTTCAGTTTGACTTCCAAGTACATCCACACAATGGGCTGATCCTAGCTAAGATTAAACTGGGTTGTATCTGGGAAGGACTGGCTTAATATGTTTTGTGAATTCAGCCAGGTGAGTTAATGTATGTAAATTGTTAATGTTTGCTTATGTACAGCTTGTTCTCGACTTACGACAATTGAGTCCAAAATTTCTGTTGCTAAGTGAAAAATTTGTTAAGTGAACTTTGGCCCATTTTATGACCTTTCTTGCCACAGCTGTTAAGTGAACCATTGCAGTTGGTCAGTTAGTAACATGGTTGTTAAGTGAATCCGGCTTCTCTGTTGACTTTGCTTGTCAGAAGGTTGAAAAAGTCAATCACGCAACTCTGGGACACCGCAACCGTCATTAAATATGAACCAATTGCCAAGCATCCGAATTTTGATCATGTGACCATAGGGATGCTGCAACAGTTGTAAGTGTGAAAAACAGTTGTAAGTCACTTTTTTCAGTGCCGTTGCAACTTTGAACAGTCACTAAATGAATACTAGGTTGAGGACTACCTGTATGGACCAGTTCAATCCTGCTGAGCTTTCTTCAAGATCTGCTGAAGTTATTAATATCTGAACTCTAACCAAAATAATGTCACAACTCCCTCAAATATAAAGCCATCGCTTCCCAGATCTCTGTTTCTCAGCCTTGGTGTAAAAAAGTCAGCACCCACCCACCCTCCTAGAGAATGAAATATTTTGGGGAATATTAAAAAGGCAGGATAGAATATTTCCCCTAAAGGAGAAATGGAAAAAAAATCTTAAGGGAGGCAGACACTAGCCCCAAGCAGAAACTGAGGAGGCCAGGTTTTAGAAATGCAGATTTGGTAATCCATTCAGAAAGACTGGGTCAGACAGATACTCCAGATAAGCAACACAATTAGGCAAGCCAAAGGTTGACAAGATTAGCTCAGACAAACACCTAGGATTTGCATTTCCCCTTTTGCCTATAGAGCCAGCCATGACCCCTACATGACCCCATAGGAATCAAGAAGGTATAAAAAAAACCCCACCCAGTCTCAACTCCATTTTGTCAACCGTCCCAGAACTGCAGGCTGTGTGTGTGTGTGTGTGTGTGTGTGTGTGTGTGTGTTGGTTTTGCTATCAATAAATGGACCTTTCTTTCTTAAGCAGCCTCCATTTTATTCCCGGCTTGGAACTGAACCTGGATTTTTCTTCCAACATTGGCAACTTTGTGAAAACCAAGCCTAAGATATGCAGACTCCAACTGACATGGCTGTCTAGGGAATTCTGGGAGTTGAAGTCCACATATCTTAAAATTGCCAAAGCAGAGAAGTACTGCTTCTGATGTTCCTATCCTACAACCTTGAACCCTCAACATTAGCAACACCGCCTGCGATTGATGGAATGAGCACCCCAGCATCACAATTTCCCCCCAACTACCACCATTTCAAACCATTACATGCAGGGGTGGGCTTCAAAATTTTTAGCAAGGGGTTCTCTGCCTGGTTGCTGGGTGGGCGTGGCCATGGTGGGCGTGGCTAGTTGGCCTCCTGCACCACGGTGGGGGGGGATGTTTTTGCCCTCCCCAGGCTCCAGAGGCTTTCCTTGAGCCTCTGGGAGGGGGAAAACGGCCTCCCCAGGCTCTGGAGGCCCTCTGGAGGCTGGAAATGAGCCCGTTTCCGGCCTTCCCAAACTTCCGGTAGGCCCATTTTTCGCCCTCCCCGAGCCTCCACGCACACCCTGCACTTACCTGCATCCAAAACGGGCTGCGTGGGGACTCCTGGGAGGGGAGGGCCGGGGTGGGCGGGGCCAGCCAGGAGTGGGATTTGGGGGGTTCTCCGAACTGCACAGAATCTTAGCTAGAGGTTCTCCTGAACCCATGTGAACCCCCAGCAGCCCACCCTGATTACATGGCCCAGGGCAAAGACCTATGAAAGAAAGACAGAGGCCTGGGTGCCTTACAGTATAGTATAGTATCCTTAACTTCCACATCTTTTTGTCTTCTGCAAATTCTTCCACACAATCTTTGGGAATATTTCTTTTCTGCTCCTCTAAGCTAAATGCAATGATGGAATATAAGAACCCAGCATGCCTCTGGCTGAGCTGTTACATACCAGCATTCAGAAGACAGGGTGTAAAATAATCCTGCTACTTATTATGGAAATCTGGAAGACGGCCAAGGTCCACTAAGTCTCCTTAGTGGAGGAGACTGGACTTGCAAAACAACTGTTCCCCAAAGTCCAGACCCCAGAGTGAGGCCTTCTTTGCATTGTCTGGTTCACCAGCTGAAATTTGTCCCAGGAAAGCAGATTCTCAAACCCAATGGCTCTCCACCCCATTGCATTCAGAAGAACAAAGAAAGAGCCAGCAGACACCTTGAGTCATTTCTGCTTTCCATTCTAGCCTTTTCTTCCTTGGGTTTGCTCCAGCCTCTCAGCCCGCCCCATTCCTTCTCTGAAAAGAATGTTGTCCATGGAAAAGTTTGGGTTTCTCCTCTTTTCCTTTCTTTAATCACTCGTAGCCTTCTGGGTTAAATAGCTCCCATATGCAACTTTTCAAAAGCCATAGCCCCACATCTGTGCAGAACGATCAGCTATCCCCCAGACACCAACCATTAGCAGAGATGGATGGACAGGGGACAAGACAGGGCTGGCAAGGTAAGAAACTTTGGAGTTTTATGTTGCTAGTTTGGCTGCTGTCTCCTTGAGCAAGTCTCTCCAACACTTAATCAGTTTGGTATACTTAAATTCGTACACACGGGGAGAGAGAGGGGGGGAGGGAGGGAGAGAGAGAGAGGGAGAGAGAGAGAGAGGGGGGCATGCTTTTAAGAAACGATAGGATAGGAGTCAGTTTCCTTGGTTGGGATTTTGATTTACATGCTGACATTTAATGTCTTGTAACAGGACATGCTAGAATCAGCAGCTACCACAGAGTGATGTGGTTTCTGGCACCTCCTCTCCTGGTTTCCAGCTGTTAGCACTCATACTTCCAGCCCCTGATGGTTATTTTCCCCCATGGGATAATTGTTTTCTTGTTTGCTTGAAAGCAACAAAGAAATCAAGCTGAGAAACACAACCAGCTTTCTGATCCAAATCCCTTCCGTCTTGTGAACTCAGTTGGAGGTCTTAAGCAAAAGTTCTCAGCCTCCTATTCCTTAGTCTATATCTGCCTTGGGGATAAGGATACTGACCTGCTTAAGGGGAATAAGTGGGGATTATAACACAAATAATGTTTGTGAAATAGGAAAGGCTGATACAATTTAGAATCCCACTCATGTGGCAAAATTGTAGAGTTCAAGAAACTGAACTAGCAAATTTTGAGCCTGGATGCAAAAGCTTGCTGAATATATTGGCAACAACATTGGCATTTTTCTTAGAAACGTGTGTGTGTGTGTATACACACACACACACACAATATTTGCTTAATGACTGCTGCAAAAAAAGAAGTCATAAAATCAGGTTGATCACATGGGTGCCAATGGTGATCACATGATCCTGGAACGCTGCAATGATCATAAATACATGCCGGTTGCCAAGCATCCAAAGTTTGATCATTGCAACCATAGGGATATTTTGATGGTTGTATAAGTGTGAGGACTGATCGCAAGTTACTTTTTTAAGGCGACCAAACCGGTCAGTCCTAGAGGAGATCAACCCTGACTGCTCTTTAGAAGGCCAGATCCTGAAGATGAAACTCAAATACTTTGGCCACCTAATGAGAAGGAAGAACTCACTGGAGAAGAGCCTAATGCTGGGAAAGATTGAGGGCAAAAGAAGAAGGGGATGACAGAGAATGAGGTGGCTGGATGGAGTCACTGAAGCAGTCGGCGTGAGCTTAAATGGACTCCGGGGGATGGTAGAGGACAGGAAGGCCTGGAGGAACATTGTCCATGGGGTCACGATTGGTCGGACATGACTTCACAACTAACAACAACAACTTCCTCTTTTACTGCTTCAGGTGTGATGGGCTATGCATTGCCAAATTTTAACCTTTCTCCTCATTTTAACTTCTCTCCTCATACTAGAATTTCTCCTCATACTAGAATTCGCTCTCATGTCCCACGGAATGGGACAACTCGCCACGGACAACTCACTGCGAGACAACTCACCGTAGAACAATTCAACAAATACAAAAGTTACATTAATTTCAACAGAACCGTGGCCAATAATAATAAAATAAAAACAGTCAATCCAGAAATACAAGAGTTACAATAATTTTGACGAAAACATGGTCCCCAATAATAAAAGTAACTGAAATAATTAATAGAGCATTGAATTGTCCCGTGGAGAGTTGGCTGTGGCGAGTTGGACGTGGTGAGTTGTCCTAGACCCCCTCAAGGAGGTGAAAGGGACAGAGAAAGTTGTGGTTTCATGGGAGAAGGGCAGCTTGCATGATGCATCCTTAGATCTGTGAGTTGGCAGTTTGCAAAGGACTCTAGCTTTCCGCTACATTGGAGAGGCTGTGCCCAGCTCTTAAACATCCCTTCCAGCAGCATGTAATCTCCAGATGCCTTAAAAAGCCATTTTCCTTGCTGCCATGTGCGAAGCAAAAGTTTTTGTTCCCCTGCCTGCTTCTGCTTTCCTAGTAAAGACATTGCTGGAGTCTAAATTAGAAACACAGCTTGCCAGAATGTTTGACAACACCAAGCACGGTTGGCAGCATGCCAGATTCCCGTCATCCTTTTTTTTTTTTCCCTAACAGGGGGAAAAAAATGTTCTATCCAAGCTAACATCAGGATCAATTTGCATGCCACGGCTATTCCGCAGGGGGAAAAAAATGGTGAAGAGCAGCACCTATGGGAAAACCAGGAAAAAAAAATGGCTCAAGAGGAGAAGATGCTGTACAACATTTTTTAAAAAGTTTTGATTTTGATTCCTGCATTTATAAAGCCGTGGTGGTGCAGTGGTTAGAATGCAGTATTGCGGGCTAACTCTGCTCACTGCCAGGAGTTCGATCCTCACCAGCTCAAGGTTGACTCAGCCTTCCATCCTTCCGGGGTGGGTAAAATGAGGACCCAGATTGTTGGGGGCCATATGCTGACTCTGTAAACCGCCTAGAGAGGGCTGTAAAGCACTGTGAAGTGGTATATAAGTCTAAGTGCTATTGCTATTGCTATTTTCTAAGCACCACAACTAAAGGTCAAAGGTAGTTATGAAGAAAATTGGGAGTCAGGCCACAGGAAGACAAATTGCAGACCAGGAATATTGAAAAGGTTATGCTGGTGGCTGTGCGTACACCACCAGTATCTTTTCCTTTTATTTTCTTTATTTAGATTCTATATTTTTTTTTTGATAAGTAACATTCCTTATAAGACTCCTTCCTCCCTCGTCCTATTTTCCCCACAAAAACAATCCTGTGAGGTGGCTTGGGCCAAGAGAGAGTGTTTGACTCAAAGTTCCCCTGCCAATTTTCATGCTTTAGGCGGGACTAGAACTCACAGTCTCCTGGTGATTGGCCCAAAGTCACCCAGCTCGCTTTTGTGCCTAAGGCAGGACTAGAACTCACAGTCTCCTTGTGTTTGGCCCAAAGTCACCCAGCTGGCTTTCATGTCTAAGGTGGGACTAGAACTCACAGTCTCCTTGTGATTGGCTGAAAGTCACCCAGCTGGCTTTTGTATTTCAGGCAGGACTAGTACTCACAGTCTCCTTGTGATTGGCCCAAAGTCACCCAGCTGGCTTTTGTGCCTAAGGCGGGACTAGAATTCACAGTCTCCTGGTTTCTACCCTAGTGCCTTAATTACTAGATGCAATGGAGGTAGCAATTGCAATTGCAATAGCACTTAGACTTATATACCACTTTACAGTGCTTTACAGCCCTCTCTAAGTGGTTTACAGAGTCAGCATATTGCCCCCAACAATCTGGGTCCCCATTTTACCCACCTCGGAAGGATGGAAGGTTGAGTCAACCTTAAGCCTGGTGAGATTTGAACTGCCAAATTGCAGGCAGCCGGCAGTCAGCAGAAGTAGCCTGCAGTACTGCACTCTAACCACTGCGCCACCTCAGCTCATTTTACCTCAGGAATAAGAGGGAGGGGCTTTACAAATATACGGTAGATATGGATGCAATTTGGATTTTTTTGACCCTCTACAAAAGAACCATGATGAAAGGAGCTACAATACACTGCTTTCACTTCAGATCCTTTCTGTGATTCTGTGTCCTCCATTACCAGCTTCTGGAGAAAATTCCATATTTATTACATTTTTATTTATACTGTATTACATTTTTCACTGCATTATATATTTTATAATTTTATTACATTTTTATATAGTATTACATTTTCACTGCATTATGTATCTTATAATTTCATTACATTTTTATTTATATTGTATTACATTTTTATTTGTACTGTATTACATTTTTATTCCATTAAATGGAATTTTAAAAATCCATTTTTATTACAGAATTACTTAAATGTTGCAATAAGAGCAGGGATGGAAGATCACACTAAGGTTAACTTTTCCACAGGGCTTTAAATAAAGAAGAGCATGGAAGCAGCATTTTATCCATTTTCCTCTAAAAGAGGTTGTAATTCACAGGTGATACAAGTTCCGTTAAGCCAGAGGCAAAGTCAACCAGATACTGCAGATAATGGAATCCTGCTTACAGGTAGTCCTCGACTTACAACCATTCGTTTAGTGATTATTTGAAGTTACAACAGCACCGAAAAAGTGACTTGTGACCTATTTTCACACTTACGGCCACCGCAGCATCCCATCACATGATCAGAGTTTGAATGCTTGGCAACTGGCACGTATTTATGACGGATCCAGTGTCCTGGGGTCATGTGATCAATTTTTGCAACCTTCTAACTAGTAAAGCCTTCAGAAATGGTGGGTGCTCCATCACTGGAGGTTTTTAAGAAGAGACAAGACAGTCACTTATCTGAAACAGTATAGGTTCTTCTGCTTGAGCAGGAGGCTGGACTAGAAGACCTCCAAGGTCCCTTCCAGCTCTAATTCTATTCTATTCTATTCTATTCTATTCTATTCTATTCTATTCTATTCTATTCTCTTCTATTCTATTTTCTTTCCTCTTCCTCTTCCTCTTCCTCCTCTTCCTCTCTTCTCTTCTCTTCTCTTCTCTTCTCTTCTCTTCTCTTCTCTTCTCTTCTCTTCTCTTCTCTTCTCTTCTCTTCTCTCAATGGGGAAGCCAGATTCACCTAACAGCTGTGATACTAACCTAATAACATCAGTCATTCACTTAACAACTGTGCCATCGAAGGTCATAAAATGGAGTAAAATTCACTTAACAGCTGTCTTACTTAGTAACAGAAATGTTGGGCTTAGTTGTGGTCATAACTCAAAAACTACCTGTACCTGTGAAATAGAATGGTCCATACACAAACTGCCACTGCAAAATATCCTGCTTTATTCTTGTTGTTTGGTTGTTACTTTTAGTTAGATTTTTCAAGGTTTATGTCCTTTTCATAACGTGTTTTGCTTTTCTATGAATTTGATTTTCATGCATTTACCATTAATTGTTGCAAATTGATATATATCTTTTGAAGGTACACTGTGATGGCCTTGGTGAGGATTGGACTAGGGGAAATAGTTGTATGTTTTTAACATTTAATTCCATCAATTTTACAGACTAAAAAAAAAAATCTAAATTTTGGACAATCAGTTGTTAGCAGTTTTCCTTAAATATAAAAGTTTGCATTCTACTTCCCCAATTATAAACAGGGGGAGTTTTCCTGAAAATACTTTTAAAGATGCAACTATAACAACAAGGTAGACCTGCAGGATAAAAGGTTGAAGGCCTCAAACTCTTTTCCCAGAATTCATCTGGTCTGTACAGATGAATTCTGTATCAGTGTTTCTCTGCCTTGACATGCTGGCTGGGGAATTCTGAGAGTTGAAATTCATGGATTGCCAAGGTTGTCCCAAAGGTGCTTTCTCAGGAGACAACTGGACTTTCTTGTTTTTTTTCTTTTGAAGACATTTCGTTTCTCATTCAAGAAGCTGTTTCAGCTCTGACAGGATAGTGGGGAATGGAAGGATTTATACAATTTGGGATGAACACCCTTTGGAATGGTGTGGGAGTAGGAATGGATTCCCAGAGGAAAAAATAAATTGCAGACTACAGGAACCAGGAGCACCACTCAGGTGATCTCTGAGGACACAGATAAACCTCCAGGTGCTTCAAGGACCCTCTAAAACAGCGGTTCTCAACCTGTGGGTCGCGACCCCTTTGGGGGTCGAACGACCATTTCACAGGGGTCGCCGCACGCGTTAGCCCGCCATTTTGGTGCCACTGTCACTGCAGAGGTGAAAAGGTCCCGGTTCGGCCGTGCTGCGGGTCACCGGACAGCTGGTAGCCCGGACGCCGCCATTTGGGTTCTTCTACCCTCTGTGCATGCGCAGAATGCTTTGCGCATGCGCAGAGGGTAAAAGAACTCAAATGGTTGGGGTCGAACAACCCTTTCACAGGGGTCGCCTAAGTGCGTGCTAGCCCGCCACCTTGGTGACTGGCAACACGCACGTACGGGGAGGGGGTCGTGGTGGCGGGGCGGGGGTCACGGCATTAGAAAGGTTGAGAACCACTGCTCTAAAAGGATGCAAATTGCCAGCTGCCTGCAAGGAATATAAATCCTTCCATTTCCCGCTATCCTGTCAGAGCTGAAGAAGCTTCTTGGATGAGAAGAGAAACGTCTTCAAAAGAAAAAAACAAGGAAGTCCAGTTGCCTCCTGAAAAAGCACCTTTGGGACAACCATGACCTGGATGACTGAGAATCTCTACAGATTCCCAAGGTTGAGAAACACTACTAGTAGTTCCATCTACTACTTGATGTAGAAGCTTGATATTCACTGTGTCCACCACATTTACTTCAGGTGACTGTATCTGCATCTTGTCTCTGACCCCAGTCCTAAGAGACACAAAACCAAAGAGCTTTACTTGCATGTAAAAAGGAAAAAGGAGATAAAAATCCTTTTTAGGAATTCTATAGTTCCACTGTCCTGTTCTCTAGCTTTTGTTGTTGTTGTTGTTGTTGTTGTTAGTTGTGAAGTCATGTCCGACCCATCGCGACCCCATGGACAATGTTCCTCCAGGCCTTCCTGTCCTCTACCATCCCCCGGAGTCCATTCTCTAACTTTAGATATATGAATAAGGAAATCTACCTCCCATCCTTTGGGAGATAGTTCAAATTTCCCAGGACATAAATAGAATCAAAGTGTACTATAAAAAGAAGGAAAATGTTAAAAAAAAAAATTACACAGTGCAAAGGAGGTAAAAATGTAGAACTGGTAAACCTACGGATCACAGCTTAAAAGGCTCCCCTTTAGAAAAAAAGTATAAAAGATAATTTCAGTCAGAGACAAGATAATGCTGGTTTGCCCTGAATTCGAAGGAACTCAGCTGTAGGGGCTCCAAATTGCATGAACATTCTCAATGCACTGATGATATCCAAGACTTAAGATTAGACTTTTAAACACCTGAAATCAGGAATTAACGCGTAATTCCTAGCTAGACATGCTACCTCTTAAGATGAGCCAATGACTAAAGCGAAAGTCCACTGCTTGCTTTCTGGGACACACTTCCAACATCCTGTACATTTTTACAAGGAGTCGCATAGCACCTTTCCCGGCCAACACATTTTATTAAAAGGCCTAAACTTTCATCAGCTGTGGCTCACAAAGGTTTATGGCTTTTAATAAAATTTGCTAGTTAGAAAAAGGTGCTAGCAGATTCTTTCTGCCTTTTTGCTACTCATCAGGCTCTCCTGCTACAATATAAATGTTGAGATTTTTGTTTATCAGAAAATTGTTATTTTTTTTCCTCCTTTTTCTTAGCTCTGATTGACACTCTTTCAAACTTTTTTTTTCCTCTAGCAGAAATAGAAAGGTTTGGGTCTGATCCAGGGGTGGGTTCTACTTACCTTCCCTACCGGTTCTGATCGCGACGGAAGTGCGCGTGTTGCACGCGCGCAATCGCTTCGCTCGCGCACCCCTGTCACGTCGCATAAAACACCCGGAAATGACCCTCTGCGCATGGGCAGAAGCCTTTGCGCATGCGCAGAGGGTTATTTTTCAAGCCGCGGCAATGGGAGAACCGGTTCAGGGGTGTGGACTGCCAGTCTTTGCTGCCGGTTCGGCGAGCGGTGGTAAATTTCCGCTACCGGTTCTAATGAACCGGGAGCAACCCACCTCTGGTCTGATCTCCCTGCCTGAATTAGACAAAGCCTTATATGCTTGATTGCTTTCTTGCTTTCTTGCTTTCTTGCTTTCTTGCTTGCTTGCTTGCTCGTTCCCTCCCTCCCTCCCTCCCTTCTTTCCCCTTCTCCCCTTCTCCTCTTTCCCTTCCCACCTCCCTCCCTCCCTCCCTCCCCTTCTTCCCTCCTTCCCTCCCCCAAGGCTTGGGG
>QLTV01002538.1:287004-304329 GCA_003457575.1 Thermophis baileyi | reverse complement strand
TATCATTTTTAATATTTATATTGTTTTAATGTTTTTATACTTCTGTTGTAAGCCACCCAGAGTCCCTTGGGAGTTGGGCGGCATAAAAATGCCACAAATAAATAAATAAAATAAATAAATGGATTTTTCACCATTGCTCTTGAGAACTGTTTCGCTCTTTAAACCCCAAATTATTCTGATGCACATCTGGCTCCACAGGACAGTCAAGGGTAGTGTTGAACGGCATCCATTGGCTGGGTTCATACAGCATGCTAAGCTAAACTGGGGTTAAGTAACAATAGAAGAGAATATTTGTAGCTCAGGGTCAAATTGTGGGGTCCTTGGTACGCTCTGAGCTTGGTTGTTTTCTTGCAGATGTTTCATTACCCAACTAGGTAACATCATCAGTATTAGAAGGGACTGGGGTTTGCTTTCTGATTATATACAAGTAGCTTGCCCTGTCAGTGTTAGTGGAAGTGAAACTACCCAGGTGTGCAACTACAAAACACATTCCCTCCCAACACTGACAGGGGTAGCCACTTGCATATAGACAGAGAGCAACCCACTCCCTTTTAGCACTGATGATGTTACTCCCATGGGTAATCAAATGTAAGAAAACAGCCAAGCTCAGCGAGCATCAAGGACCCCACAGTGAGGTTAAATAGTTTGCAGTTTCAGGTATTGTGGGAACCTAGACATGTATGTGTACATTTCAAAAGCATGAATCCATCTGGAGCAAAGATGTCAAACTTGCATCGTCATAGCAGTGTCACATGACTATCACAACTTTTTTCTCCTTTGCTAAATCTGGCGTGGGCGTGGCCAGCGTGTGACACAGGGGTGGGTTCCTCTCGGTTCGGACTGGATCGCCCAAACCATTAGAGACCCGCTGGTGACATCACGGATCCGGTTCGATCGGTGCCAGTCCGTGGGTGCTGCCATCTTTTTTTGGGATTTTTTGTGTGAATTTTTTACTGTTTGGAAGGTTTTTCCTGTTCTGCTGCTTAAAAAAGGGAGACGCCCCCCCCCCCCGGGGTTTTTTTGTTCCTTTGTTTCCTGGTTCGGACCGGATCACCCGAACTGGTAGCGACCCACTGGTGATGTCACTGAAGTGGATCTGCCGGTGCCGGTCCGTGGGCGCCGCCATCTTTTTTTGTGAATTTTTTTGTAAATGTTTTACGGTTTGGAAAGTTTTTCCTGTTCTGCTGCTTGAAAAAGGGCCCTCCCGCCCGCCCCTGGGTTTATATTGACCTTTATTCCTTCGCCCGAAGCACAGCTGATCAGCTCCTCAGCTGTGTTTCGGGCTGATTGCAGCTACTGAGCATGTGCGGAAGCAAAATTGCGTGAGGGAACGCGCGCAAAATGTCACGATGCAAACCGGTGGGGAAGGTAAGTGAAACACACCCGGGGTGTGACACATCCGGCCCGTGAATGTTTGAGTTTGACAGCCCTGATCTGGAACAATGCAATGCAAACCAGGTTTTTATCAGGAATATTAAGAACAAGTTTGGAGGGATGCTTATGATGCTAGACTAGAGATCTGGACATCAAATCATCAACACTATTAGATTTGCACCTCCAACAATGGGTTGATTTTCTTGGGGGGTTAAGCATGCTGGGTGAGCTCAACTATTGTGGCGTGTTGTTCCAGGCTTAGCCTGTTGCGTGAAGCAGTTGTTGAGAAAGAAAGAGATGTTTTTAACGGTTTTAGTCTCATGCTACAAAATCAACAGTCTTGTGGCACCTTAAAAAAAAAAGTAATGCTTTTATTGTTTTAAGTTTTGTGGGTTACAGATGCTGGATTATACTCCTGAGAAAATATGATCTGTATACACAGCTGGTGAGCAAAGCGAGGAGGGGGTAGAGAAAGGATGGTAAATGGAAAGACAAGGAACATTAAGTATAAATAGCAACTTTTAACAAAATGGTATTTAGCTGTGACATGCTTGTATGAATCAGCTGTGCACCATATATCAGCTGCATTGTGCACTCTAAGCCATGGCTTCCTTGGCCACCATTGCTTAAATTCATTTATTTATTTTATTTAGCGTATGGCATCTACATCATGCAACCACTGATATACAACAGTAATAAAACACATTATACGTATAAACATAAATACAATAGATGAGATAAAATATTAAATTAGGGTAAACCATGAAAAAATTGCTATAATATGGCGCCATAGAATCGCCATGGGATAGATGTTATTGTTCAATATCTAAGGAAGTTAACCATCTTCTAACTGCTTCTGTTGTGGCCATCATAAGATCATCCCAGGTGCCTTGAAATTTCCTGAGGGACATTCTTGAACAATGGGTTCATTTTATGACCATCACGTTCACTTACCACCACAAAAAAGGTCATAAAATTAGGTCAAGTCACATGGTGACCCATTTTACGACATCATGATTTACAACTACAAATGCCAGGCTCCATTATGGTAATTAGTTGAGGACTACTTGTCTGTGTACAGACAAACACACACACACACACACACACACACACACACACACACACACCAAAAGCTCAATCAGTTTGGTGTGAGACAGGAACAAAATTGGGAAAAACTACCTTACCGTAGATTATTGGAAGTCAGAGCTGGTATCTTGAATAGAATGTGTTATCATTTGTTCCGTTCACGTTGCGGGCTCTCAGCCATTCTCCACTTAAAGAGCTTTCCCTAGTCCTGGCATGACCTTTCTTGATTTGTCTATGGAGATTCTCAATCAGTTCATAAACACAGGGCACAATATAGGAGAACAAACCCATCAGGACAAGATTCAGCAGTTTGGCTGCATTTGAAAGATAAATGTCACTCTTTTGAAGACAGCAAAAGACCACATGAAGACCACATTTTGGCAGAGAGGACCGCTGGTTTGAAAGAGGGGTCAAAAAGAGGCCATCTATGTCAAAATTGAACAGCCCTCTCTCAACAGAGGGGGAGGGATACAACATCATCTATGTCTAGTCTACAACACAATCCTTTCAGCAGTTCCAAGAAGGCTCCACACTCATTTGCAACACTCAGGTGACCCTGAGGACACAGATAAACCTCCAAGTGGCCTCAGTGACTCTCTAAAAGAATGCAAAGGACCAGCTGTCTGCAAGGAATATAAATCCTTCCATTCCCCACCATCCGCTCAGAGCTGAAGAAGCTTCTTGGATGAGAAGCGAAACGTCTTCAAAGAAAAACCAGAAAGTCCCGTTGCCTCTTGAAAAAG
This sequence comes from Thermophis baileyi, assembly GCA_003457575.1. Classification (NCBI taxonomy): domain Eukaryota; kingdom Metazoa; phylum Chordata; class Lepidosauria; order Squamata; family Dipsadidae; genus Thermophis; species Thermophis baileyi. The sequence continues at coordinate 301,126 of QLTV01002538.1, read as the reverse complement.
CACCTTTGGGATGTCTGGTGGCCAGAGATCGCCCTTAAATGTTTTTGAGTGGCTCAGAGCCCAAGGGAGGTGTCACTTGCATGTTATCACAGCATAACTAGTCTCCTTGTGGAAGACCATGGAACACACTTCTCACCTGTCAGTGGTGTCGTTTGGTAGTATAGAGGGAGTGTTGTCATGTTTTTAACTGTGCCAATTTTGGGGTTCCTATCACAATGTCCATAGATTTCTCACCTCAAAATGGCAGGAAACTGTGGTGTCATTTTTCATCACTGTCAAACGATGTTCTGTAAACTAGAAGAAGCATTCATCATTAAGCAGCTAATGATTGTGCATAAACCACAATAGTGTTTCCCACATACACTAAGATCACATAAATGAAACAATAGTGTGAAATCATGTGCTGTTGGATAAGAAGCCATGTTCTTTTTAACCCATGAGAAACTGTATTATATCTAATAAACATGTAACTCAGCTATTTCCCTATTAACTTGGCTTCTGTAATTTCTTTTAACAAGATCAATGATGACAAGGAGTTTCAACATCATGCTAAACCATGGTTTCTTTTAGGCCAAAGTTTCTCGAATAAGTCCCAACAATTAAATCCACGTATAACAAAGGTCTTAAATCTTGTATGGCAGGACTGCGTGGATTTCAAACAGAGATTTAATTAAAAGGCAGTTCAAAACAGGCACAAAATCAAGCCAACTTTAAAATAGAATGAAAAAGTCCAGCTGAATCCTTCGGCTGCTTGTGAAACCATTCAACAAATCAGATGCTAAACGTTTTTCTCCTGAAATCAATTCTGAACATTGAAAAGATCTGACTCTCCAAATCAAATTGGAACAGTTGAATCAGAGCAATTCAACAGTTCAAATTAAATCCATGACATGATTCAGATGATATCCCTGACCCAATCACCCTGATGATTTCACAAAGTATAAAACCTAGATTTATGTAACCTGTTATGAAGCAAACCATGATTTAGCACAATAAATGAAATGAGCCAAGGGAGCTGCAGAGTTTAAATATGTTCCCATTATTCACATGACTGTGATTTATATGACGTTTTTGCTGAAAACCAACATTTACTTCCTGTTTCTGGAGAAAAACCGCCCTACAGTGAACAATGGGTTCACTTTATGACCATCACATTCACTTAACAACCAGCACAAAAAAGGTCATAAAATCAGCTGCAGTCACATGGTGATCATTTTACAACCATCTTGATTTACAACCATAAGTGCCAGGCTCCATTATGGTCGTAAGTTGAGGATTATTTGTGTACAATAGATACATAGATACATAGATACATAGATACATACATACATACATACATACATATACCAAAAACTCAGTTTGATGTAAGACAAGTACAAAACTGGGAAAATTGCCTTATCATAAATTATTGGAAGTCAGAGTTGGTATTTTGAATAGAAATAGTCTACCTTATTGTTTAAAATTATTATTATTGTTTTATAAGCTAAAAACTTATTGGAAAGTTTACTGTGTCTTTAATTTGTTATTCAACACTTTTCCCCCCCTGTATTAACAGAAGGGTAACCAAAGGTTAACACTGCCATATAACTTGCTTTACTGTTTTATAGATATTAACCATATTTATAACTCCAATGCACTGTAATGTTCAAGGTGATTGATGCTTGGGACTTCCAACTAAAATCAGACTGTAACTGGTAATTCCAATATACAACTGTCACCATGGAATTCAAAGAATGGGTTTTCTTATTTATAGATTTCTGTGTTTATGCACCAGTTTTACATCATGTAGGATTTTTTTTTTAAATAGACATTTGAAGTCTTTGAAGTGAGTTTGGGAAAGGATTGTAGGCTGAGAGCTGAACTCTGTCTCAAAATGATTACTCTCAAATTTCTCTTAAATGCCAAACATTTATGGGATATAAAATTTTCTAGTTTTGGGATAAGAAGGACAATAAGAAGAAGCAATAAGCAGGACTGTAGTATATTTGCTCAGAATGGACTTTTGGATAAAACTCCTTGAACTTCATAGGATTTGCATATTAAGACATATAATCTAGGATTGTACTGCTAACTCTCAAGTATCAGTTATGGACATGATCCTTATCTTAAAATGCCAATTTAAAACACAGGGGAGTCACTGGACATATGATCTCTGGGAAAATCTCTGTTTCTGCTTTGCAAAATTTTATTAAGGTTTATTATGAGATAAAGTACAAATCGAAACAAAAGTCAAGAAAGAAAGAGAGGGAAGGGAAGAGTGCAAAAAGTTAAAAAAAGGGAAAGAAAAGATAGTGGTTTCTGATTTTTTTTTCAGTGCAGTCGAGTACAAGAAAAGTTACATCAACTTTTGGCTTTACATTTCTAATCATTTCTCACCATTTCTATACCAACAAAGTCAATCTAGTTGTCAAAACCTAAAATCAAAGTTTCTTTTTTCCATTTTGAGCACAAAGTCCAGAAAAGGTTTCCATGTGGAAACAGAAGTACGTACATTCTTCTCTTTAATTAAGGTGATCTCCAGATTTTGCCACTTTCAAAAATGCTTTGAAGTGAAACCTGAGGAGAAAAGTGTTGTTGGAGGTGAGGCCTCCTGCAAACCTGACAGCCCACCTCAAAATGGAGCTCTCCTCTTGTTGTGAGGTGGCCACTCGGATGGAGAATATGGGCTCAAGTAGCAGCCACCATTTATTTATTTTATTTATTCATTAATGAAATTTCTAGAGCTTCCCGTCTCACCAAAAGTGGGCAGCGTACAATAATTAAATTAAAAGAAAAAACAATACCTACCGTATGTAAAAAAAAAAATGCCACCCAAGTGAGGTCCTGTGATTCGCTATGCCTCCTCTCCTAGATCTCGGCCTTCATTTCATGCAATCTGAAGCCCGTGGACAGGACTAGGAAAGAGAAACAGATGTTCCTGTGGTGAGACAGGACTCTGGGCTGATGACAAAGCAAGGAAACATAACTCCTATCTTCAGCTCCAGGCAGCCCCCTTGACAGATCCTCGATTTATGGGTTTATATACAGTATGTGTGAAAGAGAGAGAGACTGGGAAGACATACTTTCTAATGTTATGCTGGCTCTTGCTCGTGCTGCATTAATCTTGGGCTCTTAGGGAACTCTTGGGAGAAGGTTCTAGAAAATTCTAGAAGGTTACACCAGATCAAGGCAGTTCAGGCGGATGGGCAAGCCATCCTGAGAAATCTGCTCCCTCTCCATTCATCCATCCATCCATCCATTATCTATCTATCTATCTATCTATCTATCTATCTATCTATCTATCTATCTATCTATCTATCTATCTATCTATCTATCTATCTATCTATCTATCTATCTTATCTAATCTAATCTAATCTAATCTAATCTAATCTAATCTAATCTAATCTATCATCTATTTATATCCAATTTTAGGTGATTGGCCTAAAATAACCCAGCTTGGGTTACTGGGTTACTAAAATTGTTTATATTTGAATGAAAGAGGCAATCACTTTTTTATATATTTCTCTTTTCTTTCTCTACTGTATACTTATTTTTCTTTTCTATTGTTTTTCTGTTGTTTCCTTTTTGCACATTCTATTTTTCTTTGTTTTAGTTTGTATTAGTTTGTCTTGTTGTACATTGTAATCTTTAATTAAATTATTATTTTCAAAAAAGAAAGATACAGGGGCAAAGTAGAGCAAAGAGCAGTTTTGTCTGTCCATCACATCAAGTTGCAAAATAAATGAATTCTTTAAACACCAGAGAAAGAAAATCCTATCAGGATCTCTTCCATTTTCTGGAAGTAAATGAATCTGACAATAAAAGATTTTAATAACTAGCGATTTGCTTCTCTGGGACGATATCCTAAGTCTGCTGCTGTTCATGGAGCTTCTGAAGAACAGTTTAATGCTGGGATGATGGAGACGTCTGGAGAAAGAATAGATGGAATGAATGCATTGCAGAAGAATGTAAAAGATGGAGATGAGGAGAAGAAAGGGAAGGCAAAACACAGACGTCAGTTAAGTTTCAGAGCAAGGGATATTTGTGTTAATAACAACAACCACAGAAACACCATTCTTGTTACCTGACACACAACAATACCCTCAGAGCACTCTCCCCCACCACAAAATTTAAAAGAAAGTGTCAGGCCCCCTGGGAACGCAATAAAAATAAATCAGAAGCTTTTTCGTGAAATAAATTCCAACCAACATTCTTGCAAGCATCTGTAAGAGGGGTTCAAAGACATTTGAAACCCTACATGTAAAAATACCATCACGGTGCAAATCAACCCCCAGATTGAAAGAATAGCCACATTTCAGGGGAAGTAAAGCCTTTGTAAAGAAATGAACTTTTGTCATGGATAATATTAAGGTCTTGTGAAATAGAGGTGGAGGGGTGTTAGTGCTGGAGAAAAATATGCACACAGAAAAGATCCCTCAGCATCTCTCAGATAGCACCCATTCAGCAGTATGGATAGCGGGCAAATGAAAGTTACCATGAGAACATCAAAGTCAGCTGATGAGTATCATTTCGGATCATCTCGGTTAGGCCTACATTTTGAACCTCTGAGTGTATTTGACATTTTGAGAACATGCAGATTTTGTTTTTGTTTGTATGTTTATCAGATTTTTATGCAACTTTTATTATTCTGTAAGTAACTCAAAGAGACAAACATACCTAATACTCCTTCCTCCTCCTATTTACCCTAGGTGGGTTGGGCTGACTGGCCCCAAATCTTCTGATGATTTGTCCAAAGTCACCCAGCTGGCTTTCATGCCCAAGGTGAGACTAGAACTCACCATCTCTTGGTGATTGGCTCAAAGTCACCCAGACAGCTTTCATGTCTAAGGTTGGACTAGAATTCCCAGTCTCTTGGTTTCTAGGTCAGCATCTTAACCACTACACCAGTGGTTCTCAACCTTTCTAATGCCGTGACCCCCCGCGACCCCTGCCCTGCCGCCGCGGCCCCCTCCCCGCTCCCTCCCCGCGCGCGCAAAGCGTTCTGCGCATGCGCAGAGGGTAAAAGAACCCAAATGGCGGCGGCCGGGCAGGCGGGCGAAGTCTCCTGCTTCTGTCGCTACCAGCTATCCAGCGACCCGCAGGCATGGCCGAACCGGGAGCATTTCACCCCTGCAGTGACGGTGGCACCAAGATGGCGGGCTAACGCACGCGGCGACCCCTGTGAAATGGTCATTCGACCCCCAAAGGGGTCGCGACCCACAGGTTGAGAACTGCTGCACTACACTAAACTGGGTCTTTCATGCCTAAGGTGGGAGTAGAACTCACTGTCTCCTGGTGATTGATCCAAAGTCATCCAGCTGGCTTTCATGCCAAGGGAGGACTATAACTCATGGTCTCCTGGTGATTGGCCCTAAGTCACCCAATCAGCTTTCATGCCAAAGGAGGGACTAGAACTTGCAGTCTTCTGGTGATTGGTCCTAAGCCAGCTTTCATGCCTAAGGTGGGACTAGAACCCACTGTCTCCTGGTGATTGATCCAAAGTCATCCAGCTGGCTTTCATGCCAAGGGCAGGACTAGAACTCATGGCCTCTTGGTGATTGGCCCTAAGTCACCCAACCAGCTTTCATGCCTAAGGTTGGACTAGAATTCCCAGGCTCTTGGTTTCTAGGTCAGCATCTTAACCACTACACCAAACTGAGTCTCTAAACATTTAAACATAAATGTGCCTGTTTCAAAACGTCTGCCATGAGGATCCTTGCACGTTTACTGAATGGCCACTATGGTACAGTCATTCAGGGATGGGCTTCAAAATTTTTAGTGAGGGGTTCTCTGCCCGGTTGCTGGGTGGGCGTGGCCTAGTCGGCCTCCTGCACCATGGCGGGGGGGGGCGTTTTTGCCCTCCCCGGGCTCCGGAGGCTTTTCTCAAGCCTTCGGGAGGGCGAAAACAGCCTCCCCAGGCTCTGGAGGCCCTCTGGAGGCCGGAAACAGGCCCGTTTCCGGCCTTCCCGAACTTCTGGTAGGCCTGTTTTTCGCCCTCCCTGAGCCTCTGCACGCGCCCTGCACTTACCTGCATCCAAAACGGGCCGCGTGGGGACTCCTGGGAGGGGTGGGGTGGGCGGGGCCAGCCAGGAGTGGGATTTGGGGATTCTCCAAACTGCACAGAATCTTAGCTAGAGGTTCTCCCGAACCCCTGTGAACCCTCAGCAGCCCACCCCTGATAAACATGCATGTACTCAAAGACCAATTGCCCACCACCTCCTTTGTCCCTTACCCTTTTCTTTTCTCTTGCAGGAAACTAGAGTCACTTCCCAATAAAACATTAAGATGCAACAAATTTTGCTTTTATTTATTAGGAATGCCAATTGGGTGTAGTGTCCAGAGACATTCTTGAAAATGATGATGCTATTGGTCTTGCGGCCTATTAGTTTATTTTTATTTATTTATTTATTTGTCAAACATGTACAAGATAGCTGGTATAGGTATAAACATAAACATAATCAAAGTGAATACAGATAGATGAGGACAATAGGACAGTAGGACAGGGACGGTAGGCACGCTGGTGCGCTTATGCATGCCCCTTACAGACCTCTTAGGAATGGGGTGAGGTCTATAGTAGACAGTCTAAGGTTAAAGTTTTTGGGGTTTGGGGAAGAAACCACAGAGTCAGGTAGTGAATTCCAGGCATTGATCACTCTGTTGCTGAAGTCGTATTTTCTGCAGTCGAGTTTGGAGCGGTTTACATTAAGTTTGTATGTATTGTGTGCTCCTGTATTGTTGTGGTTGAAGCTGAAGTAGTCATTGACAGGTAGGACATTGTGGCAGATAATTTTATGAACTACATTTAGATCGGTTCTAAGGCGACATATTTTATTTTATTTTATTTTATTTCTAATCAAAGGAATCTAACAAAAAAGAAATGAAATCAGGGTAGGGTAGCAAGAAGTAGACAGAGAATTATCTGCAAATACATTGGTGTCTGATGGTATTAAATTTCTCCATACAAAGCAAGTTCCATTGTTGCGTAGTAGTAATATGCTGTTGCTTAGTTGCTTAGTTCATATTTCTCCCCTCCATCAAGGGCCCACTGAAGAGATTGTGTTATAACTACATCAAGATCATGCTTGCTGAGTGTCTCATCCAATATGTGGGGAAAATAGGTGTCCCTCAACAAAACACAACAGGGGAAAAAAAAATAAAGCCTGCCTTGCTGCAATTACCTCAAGATTATTCAAAGTATCGGGTTATATTTTTACTAACAGACGGAAATATGTCTCTGTTTCATCTAATAAGAAGGAAATTGTTGCTGTCTTAAACGAATAGTCTGGAAATGGGAGTGGATTAAAGCTTGATCCAGAGAAGTCAAAAGTAGTCCTGATGAAGAAGAAAGCAGCTTTTGAAACAAGGGTTTAATGTGCTTTGGGGTAGTTGTTGTTCAATAATTCACTCACTTCTGATTCTTCGTGACCTGAGGGACATCATTTTGCCCGAAAGGTCTGTCAGTAGCAGTTTCTGGAATTTCTTCTATGCTCATGTTTGTATTATTGGTGATAGAATCTAGCTACCTGATCATTTCTCAGCCTTAGATTTTTTTTTTTCAAACATCTGAGTCTCTTCCAATAATGCTTGCCTTCACATTATGTGTCAAAAATATTTAGGACTTATCTTCATTATGAGGTGCTTCCATTTCATCTTCTATTGAGTGAATTGTTCTTGCTGTCCCAGGTGCCCTTCGCATAATGTTAAGATGAACAGCCTTGAAAAATCAGACTCACAATTTGGGGGTATTCCTGTGGATTCTGTTATTTTGAGGGGGATCAAGAGGAATCTGTGATCCGGAATCACAGAAGTGGAAAGCTGGATCTGGTGGGCAGAGCCACCCATTCCTCCAAATGAAAGTGACCCTCTTGAAAGGTTCAGTGGCATCCTCTGAAAAGACCCACAACCGTTTATAATTTACCATTTTTACCACCACAGAATGGAAATAATTAAATATCTATCTCAAGGTTAATCATGTTCAATTAGTTAGTCATCATTACCCTTAAATATAAATGAAATTAATCCGAATTGAGTTTTTCTTTAGATCAGTCTTCTCTGATTTAAATTTTTGGAGGCAGCCTCCAGCTCCACAAAGGGTAAATATGGAGTTTAGCCAGGGGTGAAATCCAGCAGGTTCTGACAGGTTCTGGAGAACCGGTAGTGGAAATTTTGAGTAGTTCGGAGAACCGGTAGCAGAAATTTTGAGTAGTTTGGAGAACTGGCAAATACCACCTTTGGCTGGCCCCTGGAGTGGGATGGGAATGGAGATTTTGCAGTATCCTTTCCCTGGAGTGGGGTGGGAATGGAGATTTTACAGTATCCTTCCCCTGCCATGCCCACCAAGCCACGCCCACCAAGCCACACCATGCCCACCAAGCCACGTCCACAGAACCGGTAGTAAAAAAAATTGGATTTCACCACTGGGTTTAGCCCAGGAAAACTGCTTACCTCTTTCAGTAAGACAGATAAAACTACTCATGTTATTTGTTCAAAGACAGAACCTATTAGGGGCTATCCATCCATCCATCCATCCATCCATCCATCCATCCCTCCCTACATCTACCCATCCATCCAATATATATCCTGCTGCATTCAGAATAGACTCTTCATCCTAATATTGGTTTTAAATGATATTTCAAGGCTGGCCCAATATCAGATGGGGTGGTACATTCTACAGCAGCTCAGATGATCTTCAAGGGCAGCTCCCCCATTAAGTGAATTACAGTAGTCTATTTAATAGATGACATGGGCATAAGTGGCAATACTCCGTGCCTCCAGTTCCAGGAATACCACAACTGGTGTACCAACCAAAGCTGAGCAAGGGTTCTCCTGGTCATGCATCCTACCGGCTGTTCCAGTAGCAGACATTAATCTAGGAAGACGCCAGATTATAAACCTCTTACTTTAGGAATAATGTGATCTTGTCCATAGTTAAAGAGGGAGAACACCAGAAGAGGGAGTTTTCCAGTCAGGAGTGTCATCCTGCAAATTCTCTTGGTTGTTATGTGTTAATACATCTCTTTCCAGCATCACTGAAACAAACCCAGTTTATCCTACCTTGTTTCATCTTTGAATTCACAGGCATCTTTCTTTCTTCCTACCATGCTGATGGCCATTGCAGCAGAAGCTCTAGAACCGTGATGGCGAACCTATGGCACGTGTGCCACAGGTGGCACGTGGAGCCATATCTGCCGGCACGCGAGCCGTTGCCCTAGCTTAGCTCCAGCGTGCATATGCGCCCTAGCCAGCTGATTTTCGGCTTGCGCGGAGGCTCTGGGAGGGCATTTTCGGCCTCCGGAGGGCCTCCAGGTGGGCCGGGGGAGGGCGTTTTTGCCCTCCCCAGCTCCAGGGAAGCCTCTGGAGCCTGGGGAGGGTGAAAAACAGGCCTACCGGGCTCACCGGAAGTCGGGGAATGGTCCATTTCTGGCCTCCGGAGGGCCTCCAGGTGGGCCGGGGGAGGGCGTTTTTGCCCTCCCCAGCTCCAGGGAAGCCTCTGGAGCCTGGGGATGGTGAAAAACAGGCCTACCGGGCCCACCGGAAGTCAGGAAACGGGGGAGCGGGGGAGCAGGGGGGTCATGCATGGGGGCAGGGTAGCACAGGGGATCACGTGGAAATGCGCAGGGTGGTGGGGCATGTGGGGGGCATTGAATTATGGGTGTGGGCATGCATGCATGTGCAATAGCGTGCGCGCGCTTTCGGCACCCAAGGAAAAAAGGTTCGCCATCACTGCTCTAGAACATAGAACATAGAAACCTAGGGCTAGAAGGGACCTCAAAGATTTTCTAGTCCAGGCCTACGGGCTGGATGCGTCATCACTGGCCACACCCATGCCCAGTTTAGTGAAGGGGGGGAAGTCCCGATACGTCACGTGATGCCGCCATGATGACATGAATTTGACACCCCTGTTCTAGTCCAACTCCTTGCCAAAAGCAGGAGGCCTTATACCATCCTGGAAAAATGGATGTCCAATCTTCTCTTGAAGACCTCCAGCGATGGAGCACCCACAACTCCAGGAGGTGATCTACTGGTCTAGAGCCAAGTGTCATTAATCAGCCTTTCCACCGATTTGAATATTTGTTGTGCATCAGGGCATTTGCAAGAAAACTCTTTGGACTTCACAGATTTCAAACTGAAAGGATTCTACATTTTGTCTTCTTTATAAGTTTCTAGCGGCCCTTTGCCAGGGAAAGGAAGGAAACGCAGTTGAAAACAATGCAATAAAAAAGAGCTAAGCTAAACAACAGTCAACAATCGCTCCGTCCCACCCCACAAATAATTTTAAGAAACCTCTAAAGTGCAACTCAGAATTTCCACTCTGCTAAAATACTGCCTCGAGACACACACAAAACAAAGGCACCAGGGACAAATATTCTCAGAGAACTGAGGGGGTCCCCTTCCCAGATCTGAGCTACAAAACTAGGACATGTAAACAAAACTGAAAGGCAAAGGGGAAAAAAAAAAACCAGAATGGTTGAAGTTCCCACAAAAGTATAAAAGGCTGGAATGAGCCTTTTCACAATTCCTGGGGTGATGAAAGGTATGGAATAAATACCTCAATTCTTGGCATCTCATGTTGGGATCCAATGAAAGGAATCCCATCTGAGCTTTGCAGGGCAGTTTTCTCTTCCAGGATATGGAAATCACTTTGCTAAAAAGAAATGGAACAGAGACAAAGAACAAAGATAAGTTTTTATTTCTCTTGAAGAATTAGACCTGAAGAATTGACCCCAAAGGATGGAGTGCATAATCTTTCCCCAGACCAACCAATTATTCTCTTTAAACCTTCTGTCCTTCCAATTCTCCTTTCTTTAACTGAAAGGGCCGGATTCAGAAGGCATATAGGTAATCCTCAACTTACAACAGTTTGTTTAGTGACCGTTCAGAGTTACAACGGAACTGAAAAAAAGTAACTTAGGACCGTTTTTCACACATAGAACCATTGCAACGTCCTCGTGGTCACGCGATGAAAATTCAGACACTTGACCGCTGACTCATATTTATGACGGTTGCAGTGTCCCGGGGTCATGTGATCCCCTTTTGCGACCTTCTGACAAGCAAAGCCAATGGGGAAGCCAGATTCACTTAACAACCGTGTTTTAACTGAACAACTGCATTGATTCACTTAACAACTGTGGCAAGAACGGTCATAAAGTGGAGCAAAACTCACTTAACCTCTTTGTTGCTCAGCAACAGAAATTCAGGGCTCAATTGTGGTTGTAAGTCAAGGACTGCCTGTAGAAAGGCAAGTCCACCCTTCGGCTTGAGCTGCTGTTAATGTGGACCCTGCATTACTTTCTGATTCTGGTTAGCTCACCCCCTCTCCCTCCCAACCCATCACAAATGCACACTGCACTTATGTTTTCTCGTTTCAATTCAAAATTGTTTTCCAACACTGCCTGCCGTGGCCTCTATTGAGCCGAGGTGAGCCGAGGTCTCACTGAGCCGAGGTGGCGCAGTGGTTAGAGTGCAGCACTGCAGGCTACTTCAGCTGACTGCTAGCTGCAGTTCGGCGGTTCAAATCTCACCAGGCTCAAGGTTGACTCAGCCTTCCATCCTTCCGAGGTGGGTAAAATGAGGACCCAGATTGTTGGGGGCAATATGCTAACTCTGTAAACCGCTTAGAGAGGGCTGTAAAGCACTGTGAAGCGGTATATAAGTCTAAGTGCTATTGCTATTGCTATTCTCCAGCAGCTGGTCGCTGATCTGAACTACCATCCCTAAGCTGCTGGTCAGCAGTTGTTGGTTTTCTTACAATCTTGAAATATATGCAGTGGTGGCCCATTAACTCAATGAACAATCCTTATGTCAACCCTGAATCTGGCCTGGCTGAGGCCATTTTGAGACTTCAGCGCTGACACACTGGAGCTGAGGGATAGGGAGGGGGGAGATAGTTGGGGTTTTGTAGTCAAAACAAAATACTTTCTCTTGAGAACCAAGGACATTCCTGCAGATGTTCGGAAGGAAGGGACCGAGGTCACATAGCAACTGGACTGTGTCCTGATTGGACCATGTGGCTGGTTGTTTTGGGAAAGTGACAAACTTCTACTTTTAACTAGGTGAAAACCGCGGGAATACTCAGAGTCAGTTTTCACCAGCCTGTGCCAATATGACATATCCAATAAAATTGTTCTTTGAGGAATCTACCTGCCTCAGAGTTTTGTTTGCTATGGGTATGTTACTTGGAACCCTGACACTTTAATCCTAGAAGCTCATACTCCATCCAACCTTTGTATCTCCAGTAGGTTCTACCCAGGCTGAGTGAAGCAAGTCCTCCTTACATTCTCACCCTCGGTCCTTAATATTGCAAAGCTCCCTTTCCCTTCCTTTATTTTTGTTTTAATTAAGTTTGCTTTTTTTAATTAAGCTGCAGCAACAGAACATTGTTATTTTACTTCTGTGAGAACTATCAGTTCTTCCTTACTAAAAAGTTTCCTTAGACTTATAGGAACTATCCCTAAAAATAAAAGACAGCAGACTTGTAGCAAGACTGGTGATAGACTGGTCCACACGAGCCAGCAAAAGAAGAACCAATCAGGTTTTGCAATGGCCATTTTCCAAACTGAGCACATCAACCTGCCTAATCCAATTTCCAACCCACTTTATTCCAAACTTAAATTTCTGAACATTTTAAGAAAGTGGTAGGAACAGCAGAGGAGACAAGCAATTTAGGCTGCAATGTGGAATTGCCCTAAACCTTAAATCCTGGTTAACAAAATATAGTTGTTGGATTCATCTAATGCAGGGGTGTCAAACTCGATTTCATTGAGGGCCACATCAGGGTTGTGTTTGACCTCAGGGGGGGGGGGGGGGGAGGTGGCCTGCTCGACATCACTCGTGTTGGAGGTGCCTGTGGTGGCCCGAGCGCTCTGCCAGCGAAAACAGGCTCCAGAGCTCCATTTCTGGCTGTGATGGCCTCCTGCAACCCTCTGCCAGCAAAAACGGAGCCCTTTGGTCCTTCACTGTTTCCAGGGTGGCCCTGCGGGCCTGATCTAAGCACCCACCTTGAGTTTGACACCCCTCGTTTATCTGGCATATGGTTACCATTAATATATCCTTAAAAGTTTCAATTTCCATGAAATTCAAGTTGTTTGCACACTTCAATAAANTGTCTTTCCTCTTTCTCCTTTCCTGTCCCTACTTGGATGCTCAAATGCAAAAGGGGAAACATTTCTCCTTTTGTTTTGTTTTGCTTTTAGTTTGCTTTGCTAGCCCTCTGCCAGAGAAAATGGAGCCTGGGGGGGGGCGCACGTAGCCCTAACGGAATGCTCAAAAAACGAAATCATAGGATGCCTTGGTTGGTCCAGGATACTCCAACTGTACCACACTCAACCACAAAACAACTAGACACAGAGAGAGATTTTTTTCCTCATGCCATCACTCTGCTGAACACCTAATGCCCACAGTATTGTCTTATGTTTAAGTACATTTACCCATGTATCCCAGGTAGTCCTGGATTTACAACCATTCATTTAGTGGCCATTCGAAGTTACAACAGCACTGAAAAAAGTGACTTATGACCGTTTTTCACACTTATGACCGTTGCAGCATCCCCGTGGTCATGTGATCGAAATTCAGACGCTTGGCAATGGACTCATATTTATGACGGTTGCAGTGTCCCGGGGTCATGCGATCCACCTTTTATGACCTTCTGACAAGCAAAGTCAATGGGGAACTTAACAAACGTGTTACTAACTTAACAACTAAAGTGATTCGTTTAACAATTGTGACAGGAAAGGCCGTAAAATGGGGCAAAGATCACTTAACAACTGTCGCACTTAGCAATGGAAATTTGGGGCTCAATTGTGGTCGTAAGTCGAGGACTACCTGTATAGCTGTATTCCTACTATCCTCCCATCAATTTCACTACCTTCTCTTATTGGTATCATATTATGATTATGATTACTTTATCATTATGATGATTATTAATCTGTTCCTTTGCATGTACACTGACAGTTTATGCACTGGAGACAAATTTCTTGTGTATCTAATCACACTTGGCCAATAAACCTCTCCTCTCCTCTCCTCTCCTCTCCTCTCCTCTCCTCTACTCTCCTCTACTCTACTCTACTCTACTCTACTCTACTCTACTCTACTCTACTCTACTCTACTCTACTCTACTCTACTCTACTCTACTCTACTCTACTCT
>QLTV01002538.1:227039-238646 GCA_003457575.1 Thermophis baileyi | reverse complement strand
AAAGCAATAGACGCAATTTACATAGACTTTTGTAAAGCCTTTGATTCAGTGGTACATGACAAACTACTTCTGAAACTAAAATCTTATGGCATCTCTGGACCCCTACATGATTGGATAACTGCGTTCCTGTCAAACAGACAACAAGTGGTTAAAATAGAGAGTTCTCTATCAAATCCTGCACCTGTCAATAGGGGTGTCCCTCAAGGCAGCGTTCTAGGACCAACACTCTTCATACTCTTCATAAGTGTCTTCTTCAAGTCAAGCTCCATTCCTGTTGAGTTCATGCTATGGCCATGTAATGATCTTTGCAGCAATAAGGAACTAGTGGTCCATTGTCTTCCTCTAGGACTTATTTTCTTGTTTTACTTACTACCTAAATTGATTGGGACTTGCTGGTGGCCCCTCATCCAAGATTTAACCAGGTCCTATCTAGTTTCAAGATCACAGGATCCAATCTCACTCAATCACCAGGACCAAATGTTTATTATTCCAAGCTTTCGGGCTCATGCTGAGCCGAGGTGGCGCAATGGTTAGAGTGCAGCAGTGCAGGCTACTTCAGCTGACTGCTAGCTGCAGTTCGGCGGTTCAAATCTCACCAGGCTCAAGGTTGACTCAGCCTTCCATCCTTCCGAGGTGGGTAAAATGAGGACCCAGATTGTTGGGGGCAATATGCTGACTCTGTGAACCACTTAGAGAGGGCTGTAAAGCACTGTGAAGCGGTATATAAGTCTAAGTGCTATTGCTATTGCTATTGCTATGCTAGAGCCCATCATTAGAGAACTTCTCTCTCTCTCCAGAATATGTTTCAAGATCAGCTAAGGTGTTGCCATCTGCTAAGAATTGTTGAAGACACGGATGGGAAATCAAGGTTTGGGTTTATACCATTTTACATAGGAAAACTAGGGGCAAAACCTGTCACCAGGAATTGAGAATGACTTGAGGGACTCTTAATGTTCTCTCCTTGGTTATCAAGAAGGCATGTAGAAGCTCTGCCTTCAGGTTGGCCAGCAATTGTTGTATATTTCTTGATGGAAAGTTCTGGAAAGTTCTCCCTTATGTGCAGGATGGGTGTTGTTGTCCCGTCATCTACAGATAACTTCTATTTGTTAAAAGAGATTTTTATTTAATGTACCCATGTTACTTTTGAGCCAATGAGGGCTTGCTATATTTTGAATGCACTGGATTTGGCTTGCTTTTTCAAACTCAGTAGGGGCAGTTCAGAGAATGCAACCATGGACTATGTTTTAAGGGTTTTTAATGACAAATTATCAGGAGAATGAAAAGAATGGCCTGTTTTAGAGGGCTAATTTAAGGCAGAAGGGAACAGAAAATATAGCTAAATGATCTGTCACAGATCAACAAGTATTCTGACTCCTAGTGTGCTAATAATAATAAAAAAATAACCTCTTCATATCTGCAGTTGTAGAGCTATGTTTTTTTAAAACAAAAATATGTGGTAAAACCAGGGGTAGATTTCATTGCGGAACAGCTAAACTTGTGTTATGTGGATTGCAGCAAATTTACAGCAAATTCCTGGGCTCAGAATTCTTCATCTTTTTGTACCAATCTCCAGTTGATACCATTGCTTTTAAAAAACAACAACATTGCTTTTAAAACCTGGATACACACCATCCTGGTTTAAGGTTATTCAATCCAGCCTTTTGATGGAGACAGCAGAGTATAACACCACTTATGACCCAGCCTTGTAGAAGTTCTTTTAAAAGATTAATCACTCTTGGGATCAGAGGACTTCTAATTTAAGAAAGGCCTTGAAATGCTCACAGGTGCACACAAAGCTCCAAAATGCAGCGAAATGGCTCCCAATTAACTGAGATGGACTAAATCCACAGCCAGGAACATCTAGAGAAGATCAAAGAAGTCAAGAAGATGGCTGCAACTGCGCGATTGAAGCCCCACCCCTTCCACGTGTGTTGCATGTACAATGCATGCAAAAAAGGGGGTGGAGTTTTACTCACACCCAGTTGTGGCCATCTTGACTTCTTTGATCTTTCTCTCCCTATGGGCATTCTTGTCCTTGGCCAAATCTCATTTATTGCTCAAGTCTCATTTAAAATTTAAGTGAATTTTGTTAATATACGTGGTGATAGATTATAAAGATTATTAAGTGCAAATAGAAATACATGTTATTTCAACAGCAAGAAAGATAAAGCAGTAATGGTTACATTCAGGGGTGGGTTCTAACTTACCTTGCTGCCGGTTCGCTTCCTCCCGTGCTGCGTAGCCACACCTCGTGGGCACGCGCGCGCTTCGTGCGCGCACGCATGTGCAGTGCAAAAAAATAAAAAAAACTCCAAAAAAAGCCAAAAACAAGATGGTGATGCATGCACAGTGCCGGAAACTCGGCTTCTGCGCATGCGCAGAAGAAAAAATAAATAAATAAAAAATAAAAAAAATGCAAAAAATTCAAAAAAAAAAAAAATAAAAAAAAAAAAAAAAAAAAAAATTCAAAAAATTCAAAAAAAAAAAAAAGGTGGCAGCGCCCACGGACCGGCACCGACCGAACCGGATCCGTGACATCATCGTGATGTCACCAGCAGGTCACTACCAGTTTGGGCAAACCGGTCCGAACCGGGAGGAACCCACCATTGGTTACATTGATTGTTCTATTCAAAGAGGAGAATATAGTTATGTTTTTTATTTGGATATCCCTTCTGGATTTTGTGATGAAAGAAATGAAACTTTGACTTTGATTTTGCTGATAGATTTGTTATAGAAATGGCTGGTTATATATTAATGTGTAAAAGTAAAAAGTTGAGGTTGTAATGTTATCTTGTATTGTGCTTTAAAAGAGTTGGAAGTCAACACCTTTTTCTTTCTTCCCTTATATCTCATATTTTCTTTCCCCCTTTCTTTTTTCTTCCCTTAATTTTTTATTTTTACAGGTAGTCCTTGACTTACAACAGTTTGCTTAGTGACTGTTCAAAGTTACAACAGTACTGAAAAAAGTGACTTATGACTGTTTTTCACAGTTATGACCGTTGCAGCATCCCCATGGACATGTGATCAAAATTCAGATGCTTGGCTACTGACTCACATTTATGACGGTTGCAGCGTCCCAGGGTCATGTGATCTCCTTTTGCAACCTTCTGGCAAGCAAAGTCAATGGGGAAGCCAGATTCACTTAACAACCATGTTACTCATTTAACAACTGCAGTGATTCACTTAACAAATGTGGCAAGAAAAGTCGTAAAATGGGCCAAAACTCACTTAACAAATTTCTCACTTAGCAACATAAATTTGGGGCTCAATTGTGGTTGTAAGTTGAGGACTACCTGTATTTTTCCTTGTATTTTATACATTGATAACACAATAAAAGTTATAATAGTAAAAAAAAATTCATTTAACTGACCATTATTGTATCCTTGGCAAATGTAAGAATCTACATTCTGCAAGCTCTTACATTCTACAAATCTAGAATCCGCACATTTTAAGGGGCATTTATTTCAAGGTTGACTCAGCCTTCCATCCTTCCGAGGTGGGTAAAATGAGGACCCAGATTGTTGGGGGCAATATGCTTACTCTGTAAACCGCTTAGAGAGGGCTGTAAAGCACTATGAAGCGGTATATAAGTCTAACTGCTATTGCTATTGCTATTAAGGCAGAGTGTGGAGGTAGCTGAATCTTTTCAAAAGAATTCAGTATTCTTGAATACAATTACAGGTGAACCAAATTATGCCTATTTTTTTCCCCATCCAGCATTCTTTTGCAAACAGATCTGATACTAAAAGGAAAATGTTTTCCTGTCCAGTTGTGTCGGATTCTAGAGCAGGGCTGTCAAACTCAAGACCCGCGGGAACTCTCATAAATACATGCCAGTTGCCAAGCACCTGAATTTCGGATCACACAACCACGGGAATGGCTGCATTGTTTGTAAGAGCGGGGACCAGTCATGAATCACCTTTTTTTTTGGTGCCGTTGTGACTTCAAACCAGGGGTGGGCTTCAAAAATTTCAGCAATGGGTTCTCTGCCTGGTTGCTGGGTGGGCGTGGCCATGGTGGGCGTGGCCTAGCCAGCCTCATGCACCACAGCGGGGGTGGGGGGGCGTTTTTGCCTTAACCAGGCTCTGGATGCTTTCCTTGAGCCTCTGGGAGGGCGAAAACTGCCTCCCCCCGGGCTCTGGAGGCCCTCCGGAGCTTCCGGGAGGTCCGTTTTTCCCCCTCTCTGAGCCTCCGCGCAGGCCCTGCACTTACCTCGCATCCAAAACAGGCCTCGTGGAGACTCCTGGGAAGGGCGGGGTGGGATGGGAGGAGCCAGCCAGGGGTGCGATTTGGAGGTTCTCCAAACTGGGCATAAGGTTAGATACGGGTTCTCCCGAACCCGGGTTCTCCCGTAGCAACCCACCCCTGCTTCAAACAGCCACTAAACAAGTAGTTGTAAGTCGAGGGCTATCTATAATTCCTTATTCGAGTGGCTTTCAGAAGAATTGTAGGGAACTAGGGATTGATTAGCTGTTCAGCACTGAGCACAGAAGTGACCTAAGATAGCCTCTTCCAGGGGAAGCAAATGAGGAGATGTGGAAAGATTTTATAAACCTTCCCCTAATATTTCCCTCGATTGAATTATGTGCTGGCTGCCCAGCCTTGAGTTGGCAGAAACCCTGTCATGAAATGTGCTGGCTCCACTCCTGATCCCTATCTTGCTCAATGATTTATCTTCCCTAGCCTTTGCCAGCCCTGACTTCCCCCCTCTCCCCCCCAAAAAAATTAAGGGGCGATCAAACCCAGCAAGTGTTTCCCACCTTGAGTCTCCTGGGATAATGTCTCAATAAGGTGGAAAATGCTGGACGGATAAGGCTGATTCGTTCACAAGCAGAAGAGAACATGAAGGTGATGTGGTGGGGACATGGTTGGAATAGACATTTCAGTTCAGAATAGAGCTGGAAGGAACTTTGAAGGTCTTCTAGTCCAACCCTTTGCTCAAGCAGGAGACCCTATACCATTTCAGTCAAGTGGCTGTCTAGTCTCTTCTTGAAAACCTCCAGTGATGGACCAACCATAACTTCTGAAGGCAACTTCTGTTCCACTAGTTAATTGTTCTCACTGTTAGGAAGTTTCTCCTTAATTCCAGGTTGCTTCTCTCCTTGATCAGTTTCCATCCATTACATCTTGCCCTTCTACTGTGATTAGATCTGGGGAGAAAAGCCCACACCAGCTACATTTACTCTCTAAAATAACTCCCCGATACTCATGAAAATGAATGCTGAAACTCTGAAAAGAGTGCAGAATAGAAAGACAAATATGATTAGGGGACTGAAGGCTAAAACATATGAAGAACAGTTGCAGGATTTGGGTTTGGCTAGTCTAAAGAAAAGAAGGACTAGGGGGGACATGATAGCAGTGTTCCAATATTTGTGGGGCTGCTACAAAGAAGAGAAGGTCAACCTATTCTCCAAAGCACCTGAGGGCAGGACAAAAAGCAATGGGTGGAAACTAATCAAGGAAAGAAGCAACCTAGAACTAAGGAGGAATTTCCAGACAGTTAGAACAATTAATCAGTGGAATAGCTTGCCTTCAGAAGTTGTGGGTGCTCCATCACTGGAGGCTTTTAAGAAGACCCCAGACAGCCACTTGTCTAAATGGTGTCGGGCAGGAGTGTCAAACTTGTGGCCTGCACTGGCCACGCCCACGCCCAGTTTAGCAAAGGGGGGAAAAGTCATGATACGTCACATGACGATGCAAGTTTGACACCCCTGGTGTAGGATGTAGGGTTTCCTGCTTGAGTGGGGGGGGTGGATTAGAAAATCCACCCTGCTAGATACTAAGGAGAAATTTCCTGACAGTTAGGACAATTAACCAGTGGAATGGCTTGCCTCCAGATGTTGTGGGTGCGCCATCGCTGGAAGCTTTTAAGAAGAGATTGGACAGCCACTTGTCTGACATGGTATAGGGTCTCCTGCTTGTGCAGGGGGTTGGACTAGAAGACCTCCAAGGTCCCTTCCAACTCTGTTATTCTGTTATTCTGAATCCGCTGCTTTGGCTCCAGTGGCTTCCAAGTTGGCTTCTGTTCTCTGCCCTCCGGCTTTCTGAGGAAGCTTTTCCTGCACAAACATCTGGCAGCTGGATGCAATGAGCAACATACCTGAGAATCCAAGAGATAACCCAGCTTGTTTCTGTGCGGGTCCCGAGCGAATGTTTGCAATTAAGGGTTTTAACGAAGAGTAAGGTAGATTTGCTCCGTATCTATTTGAAGGAAAACTGCCAGCCTGAACTAAAGCTTTAGGGATCTATTAGCAACATGCTCTTTTTTTAATATTTTATTTTAGCGTGGTTCCCTCCCCCTCCTTATTAATAAAATATTTTCCAAAAGCAGCATTTCACCAGATTGTTTTTAGGGGGGCTGTGTTTTTTTTAAAAAAAAATAAGAATTTGCTTCTATGACCTCATTCCAAGCTCTGCTGTCTTGAAGATCTAAGTCTTAGGTATGACCACACCGCCCCCTACAGGCAATTTAAGATTATGGGTTTCCCTCCTCCCCTCCTTATGGAAATTCCATGAAGGCGTCTATATTCCCTGCTTCTATCCACCCCCTCCCTGAAGACTCTTTGAAAGCCAGGTCTGGAAGGAGGAGGAGGAAGGGGGAGAAAAGGCTAGCAATGCAAGCTTGGGGATTTTCCATACCCTCCTGTCGAAGAATCAGAAACCTAAACAAATTCTTCGCATTAAACTTTTTTTAAAAAAAAATCCTTGCAAAATACTAAAGGAGAGCCTAAGAGAGTGTCAGAGATAGAATGAACGGTGGCTTTTTCTTTGGAGAATACTAGCAACCTTCTGAAGATCAGAAGCATTGGCAATGGGAAACGCAAAAAAAGATATTGAGACCCTAGTGTTGGAAGAAATGTCCATCTGGGTTCAGTTCCAAGTGGGGAGAAAGACACTGGAAACATGGAGGCTGTTTGGAAAGATGGTTTAATGGTGGACAGGACCACATGGTTTGAGATCCTGGGCAAATGAGCACATGGGGGAGAGAGAGAGAGAGAGAGAGAGAGAGAGATATTTGTACCCTCTCTTGGGCTTTGAATTTGAGCTTCCTGTTCCTGTGGCAAGCTATTTGCTGCTGTAGGGGTCATAGCTAACCTTGTAGGTTTTCTGAGTCAAGCTTGGTTGAATCTTGCTGGGTGATGATGTAATGAAGAGGCATGTGTTCTGAAAGGTTGTTGGGCAATTCCTATTATGGCTTAATGGCTTTGTCCTGGTTTGGATCTTGAGTGAGGACTAACCCTATCATGTCCTGAGGGCCATGTCTTAATCAGAGGTGGGTTCCTCCCGGTTCACACCGGTTCTATAGAACTGGTAGTAAACTGGTGGTGACGTCACGGAGCCGGTTCTGTCGGTGCCGGTCCGTGGATGCCGCCATCTTTTTTAAAAAAATTTTTTTTAATTTTTTGGGGGGAGGGGTTGCTGGCTTCTGCATGCGCAGAAGCTGAGTTTTCGGCACTGCGCATGCGCCGCCATCTTGTTTTTGGCTTTTTTTAAAAAAAATTGCTTGTTTTGCTTCTGTGCATGCGCAGAAGCTGAGTTTTCGGCACTGCGCATGCGCACCCATGTGGTACGGCCACGCGGTACACAATGCGTGCACAGCCACACGGTGCGGGAGGAAGCGAACCGGCGGCGAGGTAAGTTAGAACCCACCCCTGGTCTTAATCCCATCACCCTGGAGCTGAAGGGGGGGCAGGGAGCTGCAGGGAGCTGCTTTGTCTTTAAAAACATGTTTCTCCTTTTCTCATCCAGGGAAATATAATATTCTGCCTTTTTAATATTTCCTAGAATATTTCATTCTTCTAGGAGAGGGGTGGGTGCTAACTTCCTACACTAGTAAGAGTGCAAAGAAAAGCAACAAAGTTGATTAGGGGACTGGAGGATACAGCCTACAAGGAACGTCTATGGAGATTCTCAGTCATCCAGAGATGATGTCCCAAAGATGCTTTTTCAAGAGGCAGCTGGACTTTCTTGAAGATGTTTCACTTCTCATCCAAGAAGCTTCTTCAGCTCTGACTTTCCCCACCACTTCAGTCAGAGCTGAAGAACCTTCTTGGATGAGAAGTGAAACGTCTTCAAAGAAAAACAAGAAAGTCCAGTTGCCACTTGAAAAAGCACCTTTGGGACATACAATGAACGGTTACAGGAATTGGGTATGTCTAGTTCAGTGAAAAGAAGGACTAGGGGTGACGGGATAGCAGTGTTCCAATATTTGAGGGGCTGCCACAAAGAGGGGGGGGGTCAACCTATTTTCCAAAGTATCTGCAGGCAAGACAAGAAACAATGGATGGAAACTAAACAAGGAGAGATCCAACCTAGAAATAAGGAGAAATTTCCCAACAGTGAGAACAATCAATCAGTGGAACAGCTTCCCTCCAGAAGTTGTGGGTGTTCCAACATTTGAGGTTTTTAAGAAGAGATTGGACAACCATTTGTCTGAACTAGTATAGTAGGGTTTCCTGCTTGAGCAGGGGGCTGGACTAGAAGACCTCCAAGGTCCCTTCCAGCTCTGTTATTCTGTACTCTATATTCAATTGTATTAGCAGGATTGAAAAAGCTCTGCTTGGTACTTTAAATATAGTTAAACATCTGGAGGTTTTAGGTTTAGGCACCACTTCAGAGTAGGGGAAATAAGTGTATCTACAGTATAGTTAAAATTGTTGGCATTTGCTTCACTCTAATAGGAAGTACGAGCATCGTATACAGGTAAATGTGGGTGCCCTTCCTTCAATGAAATGCACCATTTTATAGGATTCGGCAGCAGCTACAGGGGCTGGTTATTCATTCTTAGGGAAAGACTTAGCTGGGTTTGCTGGGTTTGAATTTGAAGTCTCCATGTGCTTATGGATACAAAGCAGCGGTGAAATCTACTTACCTTCCCTACCAGTTTGGAAGCGCTTGCGTGCCACCGTCGCGCACGCTTTTTCACCCTCTGCGCATGCGCAGAAGGCTTTGCGCATGCGCAGAGGGTTAAAAACAAGAAAATGGCGACATCCAGGTGGGTGGGCAGAGCCTTGCGCTGCCGCCGCTACCGGTTCTCTGAACCACCGGCGGCCACCGCTACCGGTACGCCCAAACCAGGCCGAACCGGTAGCATTTCACCCCTGATCCAAAGTGAGGCAGGGCACCAATATTCAAGCTCTCTTTCCTTGTTATGAACATTTAAAGGGATGTTTCTGTACAGTCTTCCTTCAACATCCTCACCCCAAAGTTGTCTTCTAGTAGTCATGTTTGCAGTGATAGGAGGAGGGGAATTATGAAATACACGGGGAACACGGAACAACAATCTTCTTGATTGTATTTAGTTTGTTTGACATCATCATGGAGAGCCAGCACCAGAACTTAGCTTTTCTCCTGGTGTCTGCCAATTTGGGGACATATCTCCCAGCTTACTATCCAAGGATCAAGCACACTTTATTCTCGAAAAGGTTGCATGCTACTAATTGATTGATAGCAGTGTTCCAATATCTAAGGGCTGCCACAAAGAAGAGGGAGTCAAGCTATTCTCCAAAGCACCTGAAGGCAGGACAAGAAGCAATGGATGGAAACTAATCAAGGAAAGAAGCAACCTAGAACTAAGGAGAAATTTCCTGACAGCAAGAAGAATTAATCAGTGGAACAACTTGCCTCCAGAAGTTGTGGGTGCTCCATCACTGGAGGTTTTTAAGAAGAGAGTGGACAACCATTTCCCTGAAATAGTATAGGGTTTCCTGCATGAGCAGGGGGTTGGACTACAAGATCTCCAAGGTCCCTTCCAACTCTGTTATTCTGTTATTCCTGCATGAAGCAGCTCTAAAGCACCTAATAGAAAGATGTAGCTTCCAAAAGTCTCTTTGCACAAGTAATCAGCCATCTTGGTCATCTTCGTCATGCTTGTATTTTACTGATCATCTTGGTGTTGAGGAAAGTTCACCATCCACCAGGAGAGGATCAAAAGAGTCCTTTGGGAGTTGGGTGGCATAGAAATGCAATTAATTAAATTAAATCAAACTATAACATTTAAGTACTTAGGATCATCAGAAAACAGGCTGCACTGTTATTGTTCATACAATATGTGAATTTAATCAAACTAATAACACAGCAGCTTTACTGCTNAAATAAATAAATAAATAAATAAATAAATAAATAAATAAATAAATAAATAAATAAATAAATAAATAAATAAATAAATAAATAAATAAATAAATAAATAAATAAATAAATAAATGCAGTGTTTCTCAATCTTGGCAACATTGGTGGAATTCTGGGATTTGAAGTCCACACATCTTAAAGCTACCAAGGTCAAGAAAAACACTGCTTGAAAGAATTGCCCCAGGACT
The DNA here is from genome assembly GCA_003457575.1 of Thermophis baileyi. Classification (NCBI taxonomy): domain Eukaryota; kingdom Metazoa; phylum Chordata; class Lepidosauria; order Squamata; family Dipsadidae; genus Thermophis; species Thermophis baileyi. Next base: position 228,330 of record QLTV01002538.1, on the reverse strand, counting down.
AAAACCTGGGGCAAGTTTGACTGCCCTTCCATGGATCAGGCCTCACAGAGTACCCACGTTTGCCAAACTGAAGAGACACAAAAGGTGTGCGGCTGACATTGTTAATAAAGCAAGCCATCCTCTGGTAACCCATTGATTTCAACTTACACAATCTGGTTAGGGATTGTAGGAATTGAAATCCAATCAGAGGTGGGTTCCTACCAGTTCTAAACGGTTCTTTAGAACCGTTAGTAACTCCGCGATGACGTCACGGAGCCGGTTCTGTCGCTGTCTCCGTGGGCCCCGCCATCTTGGATTTTGCTTCTGCTCATGCGCAGAAGCTAATTTTTATTGCTGCGCGTGCACGCATGCGGGGCGCAACCTTGAGTGAACTGGCAGCAAAAGGATCCAGAACCCACCCCTGAATCTAATGTGTTTGGAGAAAAGTTAGCTAGACAAATCTTTTCTTCCTCTACACGCACCAGTCCTCTCAGGCTGCATTCACACTAGATGCTTAACCTGGCGGAATAAATTAAATTGTTTTCTGAGTTTGCAGAATGCCTCATGAAGTGAGCAAAAAAAAAAAAAAAAAAGGCAGTGTTTCCACAGCATGCTGAAGAGCTACAAAAATTAACCGGTTAACACGAACCAAGGTAAGCAATTGAGTGAGTAGGCAGCCACTAAGCCTTTTATTAAATTACATGTGCTGGTAGTCTTAGACTCACAACAGTAATTGAACCCAGAATTATGTTCGTAAATCATGCCGGTCTTTAAGCGAGTCAACACATGATCGTGCTTGATTTTACAACCTTTTTTTGAGACAGTTGTTAAGTGAATCACTGTGATTGTTAAATGAACATGGAGTTCATCAAGTGAATCCATTTTCCTCAACAGGCATTTCCCCCCCCCGGAAACCAGCAAAAAGACACCCCATTTTTTTCTGTCAAAAACCCCTATTTTAATTACAGCCATGTGACAGCAGGATGCTGAAAATGGTTGAAACTATACACCCAAAATGCAATAGCAATAGCACTTATATACCGTTTCACTGTTCTTTATCTCTAAGCGGTTTACAGAGTCAGCATATTTGCCCCCAACAATCTGGGTCCTCATTTTACTGACCTCGGAAGGATGGAAGGCTGAGTCAACCTTGAGCCGGTCAGGATTGAACTCCCGGCAGTGAGCTGAATTAGCCTGCAAAACTGCATCCTAACCACTGCACCACCAGACAAATAGAATAGAATAGAATAGAATAGAATAGAATAGAATATAATAGAATAGAATAGAATAGAATAGAATAGAATAGAATGGA
>QLTV01002538.1:151722-170163 GCA_003457575.1 Thermophis baileyi | reverse complement strand
CAATCTATTCATCAAAGCACCAGAAGGCAAGACAAGAAGCAATGGGTGGAAACTAATCAAGGAGAGAAGCCACCTAGAACTAAGGAGAAATTTCCTGACAGTTAGAACAATTAACCAGTGGAACAGCTTGCCTCCAAAAGTTGTGAATGCTCCAACACTGGAAGTTTTTAAGAAGATGTTGGATAACCATTTGTCTGAAGAGGTGTAGGGTTTCCTGCCTAAGCAGAGGGTTGGACTAGAAGACCTTCAAGGTCCCTTCCAGCTCTGTTATTCTATTCTATTCTGTTCCATCCTTCCAAAGTCGGTAAAATGAGGACCCAGATTGTTTGGGGCAATATGCTGACTCTGTAAATGGCTTAGAGAGGGCTGTAAAGCACCGTGAAGCGGTATAGAACTCTAAGTGCTATTACTATTAAATCTTACTGCCACTTTTTGTCAGAAAAAGTGAAGGCCATGGAATCCAGACCCTTCAGCCGTGATGAAGTTATGAAGTTCGAAACACAAGATTATTGTAGATCAGAAACAATAGCAGAATTAGGTAAGTACAGGTAGTCCTCGACTTACAACTGTTTGTTTAGTGACCATTCAAAATTACAACGGCACTGAAAAAAGTGACTTACCACCATTTTTCAGAGTTACGACCTTTGCAGCATCCCCATGATCATGTGATCAAAATTCAGACGCTTGGCAACGGGTTCATACTTATGACGGTTGCAGTGTCCCAAGGTCACGTGATCACCTTTTGCGACCTTCTGACAAGCAAAGTCAATGGGGAAGCCAGATTCACTTAACAACCGGGTTATTAACTTAACAACTGCATTGATTCTCTTAACAATTGTGGCAAGAAAGGTCATAAAGTGGGGCAAAATGTCACTTAACAAATGTCTAACTTAACAACAGAAATGCTGGGCTCAATTGTGGTCGTAAGTCGATGACTACCTGTATCATGCAGTTGCTTAGCTAACACTTGATTGCAACAGACCATGAATTCAAATCCCACCTTAGCCATGAAAGCCAGCTGGGTGACTTTGAGCCAGTCACTCCCTCTCAGCCCAACCTATAGCAATAGCAATAGCACTTAGACTTATATACCACTTTATAGTGCTTTACAGCCCTCTCTAAGCGGTTCACAGAGTCAGCATATTGCCCCCAACAATCTGGGTCCTCATTTTACCCACCTCAGAAGGATGGAAGGCTGAGTCAACCTTGAGCCGGTGAGATTTGAACTGCCGAACTGCAGCTAGCAGTCAGCTGAAGTAGCCTGCAGTACTGCACTCTAACCACTGCGCCACCTCGGCTCAACCTACCTCACAGGGTTGTTGTGCGGAAAATAAGAGGAGGAAGATGTGTGGAATATGTTCGCCGTACTTGTGTATTTGTAAAAAATAATAAAGGTGGGATATAAGTAAATAAATAAAAGTTGTATGTGTTTGGTTATTAAATTTATATGCCTCTTTTCCTTTGTGTTGAATATATGTGAATGTGTGTGTGTATAATTGAAATTGATATTTTCAATAAAGAGATTGAAATTTTTTTGATAAAAATTGATAATATTATTGAAATTGTCATAAATTAAATTGAAAATAAAGAGAATAGGGAAATGGGGAAGGGAAAAGACGAGAAAAGAGATGTGTGCGTGAAAGGAAAAAAAAACATGGCTGGCTGAGGAATTCTGGGAGTTGAAGTCCACACAATTTAAAGTTGCTAAAGTTTAGACCAGAGGTGGGTTCCTCCCGGTTCGCACCAGTTCTATAGAACCGGTAGCAAACCGCTGGTGATGTCATGGAGCCGGTTCTGTCAGTGCCGGTCCGTGGACGCCACCATCATTTTTTTTTTGAATTTTTTTTTGGGGGGGGGATTATTATTATTTTTGAATTTTTTGCTGATTTTTTTCTTTTGCGCATGCGCATGTGCATGCGCTGCCATCTTGTTTTTGGCTTTTTTTGGGGGGGTTGCAAATTTTCGGCACTGCGCATGCACACGTGCCCGTGCGGTGCGGCCACGCAGCACGCAATGCGCGCGCAGCCACGCGGCACGGGAGGAAGTGAACCGGCGGCAAGTTAAGTTAGAACCCACCCCTGGTTTAGACACACTGCACTAGAACACAACACCTATCATATTACAAATCTGGGTTACTCCAGTACCAAAATGTCAACCTGCCAAATCGAACAAGGTGATCAACATTCAGTCTAAAACTCCTTCATTAACACATTTTTATCTTCCAACCTGTTTATGATCTTTATGATCCAAAAAAACCCCCAAAACCCATTACAAAAAACTTCTTTATTCTGGCTTTTGAAAGAGAGCGACTAGGAAGTGACATAAGTGAGAAAAACTTGTGAGAGCAGAGCAGTTAGATCACAAAATAACAACGGTGACATTTACCAGAGCTTCTTGGCAAAAGATTATCTTGCTGTCAAGATGAAAGGGGGGGGACCCCTCTAAGATGCACGCCGGTGGATTTGTGAATTAAGCACAGCCTTCTAAAAAAGCCCTTCTTGAACTTTATTTTTCACAGAGAAAGAGCTTTACTTGCACCCTTATGCTTTTAAAATATTTAGGCATTTATGTACTCGATGGCGGAATTTATGTCTTGCTTTCCTATCTTCAAAACTTATTCCCTGAAGGAAGATTTGAACCGTTTACTGAAAGGAGAGTTGAGAGAAAGAAAAGATGTCAAATATTGAGAATAATGATCTAAGGCCACCAAAGATGATGAGGGGACTGGAGGCTAAAACATATGAAGAACGGTTGCAGGAATTGGGTATGTCTGGTTTAATGAAAACAAGGACTAGGGGTGACATGATAGCAGTGTTTCAATACAGGTAGACCGTGACTTACAACAATTCATTTAGTGACTGTTCAAACGGCACTGAAAAAAAGAGACTTGTGACCGTTTTCACACTTCCTGTCAGAAGAAAAATCCAGTCCGGTTCCAAGCCAAGGAGAAAGGCCCTGGAAATAAAATGGAGGCTGATTGGAAAGAAGGACTCTGTTTATTGATGAGCAGAACCAACAACAGCATGTAGTTCTGGGACAGCTGACAAATTGGTTTGATGAGTACATGGGTTTTTATAGGGTTCTGAGGTGCTGCAGGGGGTTGTGCAATGTCTGAAATGCTCCTAGGGGGTTGTGCAATGTAGTGAGCCTTGTGCCTTTTGCTATTCTAATGGTGGTGGGTTAATCCTATTATGTCCTAAAGGTCATGTCCTGTCCTTAGAATTTGCGTGGGGGGAAGAACCCTTTAATCTTTTTTCAAGTCCTCAAGTATTGTAGTGAAAAAGAATACAAGTAGTCCTCAACTTACAACAGTTCATTTAGTGACTGTTCAAAGTTACAACGTCACTGAAAAATGTGACTTATGACTGTTTTTCTTCCCACAGACCATTGCAGCATCCTCATGGTCACATGATCAAAATTCAGATGCTTGGTAACTGACTCATATTTATGACGGTTGCTGTGCCCTGGGGTCATGGCATCATCTTCTGTGCCCTTCTGACGAGCAAAGTCAATGGGGAAGCCAGATTCACTTAACAACCATGTTAACTTAACAAATGCAATGATTCACTTAACAACTGTGGCAAGAAAAGTTGTAAAATGGGGCAAACTCACTTAACAAATGTTTCACTTAGCAACATAAATTTTGGGCTCAATTATGGTCCTAAGTTGAGGACTACCTGTACTTGAGGGGTTGCCACAAAGAAGAGAGGGGACAACCTATTCTCCAAAGCACCAGAAGGCAAGGCAAGAAACAATGGGTGGAAACTAATCAAGGAGAGAGGCAACCTAGAAGTAAGGAGAAATTTCCTGACAGTTAGAAAAATTAATCAGTGGAACGGCTTGCCTTCAGAAATTCTGGATGCTCCAAAACTGGAGGCTTTTAAGAAGAGATTGGACAACCATTTGTCTGAATTGGTACAGGGTCTCCTGCTTGAGCAAGGGGTTGAACTAGAAAACCTCCAAGGTCCCTTCCAACTCTGTTATTCTGCTATTTAAAAATATCCCTGCGGCTGTTCCTTACGGCTCTCCACTCTATCTTCAGAAAGAAATAAAATATGGAACAGGGTTTCATGGATTATTTGTATGTTCACGTATACTTGACAATTGTTTAACATTTATGGAACACAAGTGATCTATTAGTTACCATATATTAACGCTTCCCAAATCTTGTTCTGAGAAATGCCAAAGGCTCCCTAAGGAAGATTGTACAACATTCCTGAATAAGAAGATCCGTACTGAATGACAGATGTCTCTGCGAAAAATACCAAACATCACTCACAGCATTCCTTGCAATTCCAAGTTAGATGTGGAAACAAGGTCTGGGTAGCATATTTAATCCATGTACAACTGAGCCCTGATGTCAGAGAGAAGAATAGAATCATAGCAATAGCACTTAGACTTATACAGGTAGCCCTCAACTTACGACCACAATTGAGCCCAATATTGATGTTCCTAAGTGAGAAATTTGTTAAGTGAGTTTTGCCCCATGTTACGACTTTTCCCACCACATTTGCTAAGTGAATCGCTGCAATTCTTAAATTAGTAACATGGTTGTTTAATGCATTTTTTCCCCCTTGACTTTGCTTGTCAGAAGGTCGCAAAAGGGGATCGCATGACTTCAGGGCACTGCAAATGTCATAAATGTGAGTCAATAAGAGCCGAGGTGGCGCAGTGGTTAGAGTGCAGCACTGCAGGCTACTTCAGCTGACTGCTAGCTGCAGTTCGGTGGTTCAAATCTCACTGGCTCAAGGTTGACTCAGCCTTCCATCCTTCTGAGGTGGGTAAAATGAGGACCCAGATTGCTGGGGGCAATATGCTAACTCTGTAAACAGCTTAGAGAGGGCTGTAAAGCACTATGAAGCGGTATATAAGTCTAACTGCTATTGCTAATTGTCAAGCATCCAAATGTAAATCACATGACCATAGGGATACTGCAATGGTCATAAGAGCCGCGGTGGCGCAGTGGTTAGAGTGCAGTACTGCAAGCTACTTCTGCTGATCACCGGCTGCCAGCAGTTTGGCAGATCAAATCTCACCAGGCTCAAGGTTGACTCACCCTTCCATCCTTCCGAGGTCGGTAAAATGAGGACCCAGATTGTTGGGGGCAATATGCTGACTTTGTAAACCGCTTAGAGAGTGCTGTAAAGCACTATGAAGCGGTATATAAATCTAAGTGCTATTGCTATTGCTATAAATATGAAAAATTGGTCTTAGGTCACTTTTTTCAGTGCCGTTGTAACTTCGAATGGTCACTAAATGAACTGTTGTAAGTTGAGGGCTTCCTGTATATTGTTTCATAGTCTTCACAGCCCTCTCTATGTGGTGTCAGTGTTCTGAGTAACGCATCCATCAAAAACAGAACTCCGAGGCAGGTAGATTCCTCAAAGAACATGTTTATTGGATACAACATATCAGCACAGCTAGTGAAAACCAACTCCTGCAGTTTTTCCCCTAATTAAAAGAGCAAATAATTCCCTCCTCATGTGTCCCCAGTCATATTGTCCAATGAAAGTAGCTGGCAGGCTGTTTAGTCACTCCTCTCCTCCTTCAACTGCCACCTGTTGGGATGACCTTGGTTCCCACAACAAAACTTTTTTGTTTTGACTGATACTCAGTCAATCTACTTCCCCCTCCCAGAGTTCCTGACAACTATGAGGCAGCAAAAGATGGCTTCAGCCAGGTTCACTTCAGAGTTGACAGGTGGTTTGCAGAGTCAGCATATTTGCCCCTAACAATCTGGTCCTCATTTTACCAACCTCAAAAGGATGGAAGGATGAGTCAGGAGAAGTCTGCGCCAACAAAATAAAATGAAACTCACCACAGGACAATTCGCTACGGACAATTCCACATGGGATAACTCAATGCGATAAATGTTCTCTGCCACTCTTTCTTTGACATAATTCCCATTGACAAAAATCCAGCCCCTCAGTTTTCTGAGCAATCCAGTTTTCTCAGCAAACATTTCAAAAGTGGTTTGCCATTGCCTTCTCCCAAGGGCCAAGAGAGAGGGACTGGCTCAAGGTCATCCAGTTGGCTTCATGCCTAATATGGGCCTAAAATTCACCTAACCTGATGCCTTCAACCCCTATAACAAACTGCTACAAACCTGGAAAAAGGATTGATTCAACTACCAGGTTAGGTATGTTGCACAAACATAGCTATAAATAACAATTAAGTAAGGTAATGCACATTAATTGAATTATTTCCTTCAATTATATTAAACATTGCCATTTTAGTGGTGAGTTTTGAGGCTCTTTGGGGAAAACCCCAGGCCTCTGTGGATCTTGACACTCCTGCTCTGGAGGGATAATCTTACAATGCATAATTTTACAATGGCAGACCTGCGAAAGCCACCTTGGTATTTATCTTAATTACATTCCTTTAATAGCATTTCCTCTTTAATTGCTCCCATTCAATCTCTGATGTGGCACCTCAAATAATTGGTCCCTCGTGTTTGGACTGCTCATCTGTTTAGCGGTTGTTTGTCATCCTTTTGCTAAAGCACATGTATCCTGCTCGCTAAATCTTTCCTTGTAAATCTCTCCCTTCTGACGCTTAATTATTCCTGCTTGCTCTCCCTCATAACTCTCACAGATTTGTTTTATGGCTCTCTGGCACATGGAAATGGATAAGAAAGAGCAGAGGACCTACTATTCTCTCCATTTGGCGAAGGCCTGCTGCTCCTACAGATGTACCAGTGCCGTACCACATCATAAAATTGCATTTAATTTTCCTTCCGCCATAGAGGGATTAAAAAAATAAAAATCGATCACTGTTCTCAGGCAGACAATGTGACCATTTGTATCCCACTCAACACTCAAAGCAATAGCAGAGCCAGAGTGATGTTCCGGTGGTTAAGCGTACATTATGATTACAATTATTATAATCATTATCATTAACTTGATTATTTTTTATGGCTTATGATTGTTATTGCTGTACTTTGGGAAGAATGAGGAATGAATGTAGATGGCATTTGACAGGATAACAGAGTTGGAAGGGTCCTTGGAGTTCTTCTAGTCCAACCAGGGGTGGGTTCTGGATCCTTTTGCGGCCGGCTCGCTCAGAGTCGCGCCGTGTGCGCATGCGCCCACAGCAATCAAAAAATAGCTTCTGCACATGCACAGAAGCAAAAATTAGCTTCTGTGCATGCACAGAAGCAAAATCCAAGATGGCGGCGCCCACGGAGACACCGACAGAACCGGCTCTGTGATGTCATCGCCGAGTTACTAATGGTTCTAAAGAACCGGATAGAACCGGTAGCAACCCACCTCTGAGTCCAACCCCCTTGGTCAAGCAGGACCATTTCAGACAAATGGTTGTCCAATCTCTTCTTAAAAACCTTCAGTGATGGATCACCCACAACCTCTGAAGGCATGTCGTTGCACTGAGTAATTGTTCTAACTATCAGGAAATTTGTCCTTATTTCTAGGATGGATCTCTCCTTGATTAGCTTCGATCCATTGCTTTTTGTCCTGCCTTCAGGTGCTTTGGAAAATAGGTTGATCCCTCTTCTTTGTGGCAATGCCTTAGATATCGGAACAGTGCTATCATGTCATCCCTAGTCCTTTTTTTCCTTAAACTTTTAAATTTGATAGAGAATGGACAAAGTAATAGATAAAAATATGCACTTCCTTGACTTTATATCAGGAAATTGCCCGTGCCTTCTAGATGGAGATGTGAAAAATAGGTAGATCTAAGTTAGAGAATCTGTCTGGAACCCGCACTGCATATCGGACATTAATACAATTGAGCGAGTCCAGAGATATTTCACGAGAAAAGTCCTCCACTCCTCTGCTCACAACAGAATACCTTATACCACCAGGCTTGAAATTTTGGGCTTAGACAACTTAGAACTATGACTCCTTCGGTCTGACCTAAGCATAGTACATAAAATTATTTACTACAATGCCCTACCTGTCAATGACTACTTCAGCTTCAACCGCAATAATACACGAGCACACAATAGATACAAACTTAAGGTAAACCGCTCCAAACTCGATTGCAGAAAATACGACTTCAGCAACAGAGTGGTCAATGCCTGGAATGCACTACCTGACTCTGTGGTTTCTTCCCCAAACTACCATAACTTTAACCTTAGACTATCAACTGTTGACCTCACCCCATTCCTAAGAGGTCTGTAAGGGGCATGCATAAGCGCACCAACGTGCCTACTGTCCCTGTCCTACTGTCCCCATTTATTTGTATCAATTTCCTGTATTCATAATCATGTTTATACTTATATCTGTTATCTTATACATGCTTGAAAAATAAATAAAATAAAAATAAATAAATAAATAAATAGTTGTGTAAGGCACCTTGAGTATACTTAGGATAGACCTCTGGTTTAGTTGCCTTTAAGGATGGGAATATAATCTATATCTTCTCTATTAAACATTATGTGAAAGCTTCACTTTGGGCCATTGAGATCAATATTTATGGGACCATAATGGAGGAGATTGCAACTTGGATTGTAAGAAGGGTATGTAAATAGTAAGGAATATGAATTACAGGTAGTAATCACAACAGTTCATTGTGGTCATTTGAAGTTAATTTAACACTGAAAAAAGTGACTTACGACCATTTTTCACATTTACACCCATTGCAGCATACCCATTATCACCTGGTCAAAATTCAGAAGTTTGGTAATTGGCCTCTATTTATGTCGGTTGCAGTGTCCTAGGATCATATGATCAGGTTTTGCGACCATCTGACAAGCAAAGTCAATGGGGAAGCCAGATTCACTTAACAACCATATTGCTAACTTAACAACTGCAGTGATTCACTTAACAACTGCAGCAAGAAAGGTTGTAAAATAGGACAAAAATCACTTAACAACTGGCGTGCTTAACAACAGAAAGTTTGGGCTCAATTGTGGTTGTAATTTGAGGACTACCTATAACAAAAGGATAGCAAGACAAACAGACTGTATCTCTGAGAAACTAAGAAAAAGAGGAAGAGTATAATATAATGAACAATACAATATAATGAAAATGGTTTGATCTTTCAGAAAGCAGTGAATAGTTTGTAATAATTAAAACTTACATACTTCCAGGGCTAAAAAAGTATATCAGAAAGTGTGAACTGCTATCCTCTAAGTTATTGAGGTGTATGAAAGTTGGGATCTGTAAGTTGATGTTTCATGTCATCATCCAATGAATATAATCAGGGAAGAACCATGTAAGAGTGTGAAGATAGTCTCAAGGAAAAAATATCCTATTAATTGATATAATTGGATGGAGAGAATGAGAAAAGAGAAAATAATAGAGTAACAGAGTTGGAAGGGACCTTGGAGTTTTTCTAGTCCAACCCCCTGCTCAAGCAGGAGACCATATACCATTTCAGACAAATTGTTGTCCAATCTCTTCTTAAAAACCTCCAGTGTTGGAGCATCCATAACTTCTGAAGACAAGCCATTCCACTGATAGATGGTTCTCACTGTCAGAAAATTTATCCTTAGTTCTAGGTTGGCTCTCTCCTTGATTAGTATCCATCCATTGCTTCTTGTCCTACCTTCAGGTGCTTTGGAGAACAAGTTGAATCCCTCTTCTTTGTGGCAACCCCTTAGATATTGGAAGACTGCTATCATGTCACCCCAAGTCCTTCTTTTCATTAGAATAGACATATCCAGTTCCCGCAGTTGTTCTTTGTATGTTTTAGCCTTCAGTCCCCTAATCATCTTCGTTGCTCTTCTCTGCACTCTTTCTGGAGCCTGTTTAAGCCATTCACAGATCCAAGAAATAATGAGAATGTATCTTCTCAGAAAAAATGGTCTGCTTGTTTTGAATGTAGAATTTTAAGCAAAAATCTATTCATACATTCACAAGGGAAGGGAGTGAATATAAATGTAAAAGCACAATTGATATTTTTTTTATGATGATGGTGAAAGATTAAAAGAATGAAGGATTCAAGGGTGATGAGAGGTTTTGAATGCAGCACAGACTTCTTCTCTCTCTCTCTTTTTTTTTTGCAATGTCAAGAGTGAATCTTGTGAAAAAATGGACATGGAAGAAAATGAAGGCAGTTAAAGAAATATGAATAAAAGAATAACTGCAGGAAGAAAAATATGATTCCTATTTGGGAAAAAAATGTTAGAAGATTGATTAATCTCCCAGCAGAATGAATGGAAGGAAAATCTAAGAAAAATGATGTGGAAGCTACTTGGAACAGAGTGAAATTAATTATGTAGAGAAGTATGTAGAAATATGTTAATGGGAAGTATGAAAAAAATGTCCAGTTCAATTGTTTGAAAATATGGTAAGTTTACACAGATTCTGGGATCACTTACGCCAACCAGAACTAATTTTTCCAATATAAACATTCTGGTAGAAATTGCTGGTGAGTCTCATTTTTGTGATGTGAAAGGAGGCATAAGGAGGAATAACAGAATAATGGAATAACAGAGTCGGAAGGGACCCTGGAGGTCTTCTAGTCTAACCCCTGCTTAAGCAGGAGACCCTATACTATCCAGACAAATTGTTGTCCAATCTCTTCTTAAAAACCTCCAGTGCTGTATATGCAGGGGTGGGTTCTAACCTACCTCATTGCCAGTTCGCTTCGTCCCGCACCGCATGGCTGCGCCTCGTGGGTGCGCATGCGCTTCGCACGCGCAGTCCAAATTTTTTTAAAAAAAAACATGCCGAAAACAAGATGGTGATGCATGCGCAGTGCCGGAAACTCAGCTTCTGTGCATGCGCAGAAGAAGAAAAAAATTTAAAAAAAAAATTCAAAAAAAAAATAATTCAAATTTTTTTAAAAAAAAAGATGGCGGCACCCACGGACCGGCACCGACCGAACCGGATCGGTGACATCATTGTGACGTCACTAGCAGGTCACTACCGGTTCGGGAGAACCGGTCTGAACCGGGAGGAACCCACCTCTGTGTATATGTCAATGAAGACTGAATCATCCAGGCCAAAGGTATCTAAAGGTTGAATCATGGCAACTGGGCCCAACTTTGTTAATCTGAGATTTTTATTTATTATTTATTTATTTTGTCAAGCATGTATTAGATAACAGATATAGGTATAAACATGGTTATTAATACATGAAATGGATACAAATAAAAGGGGACATTAGGACAGGGACAGTAGGCACATTGGTGCGCTTATGCACGCCCCTTACACACCTCTTAGGAATGGGGTGAGGTCAACAGTAGACAGTCTAAGGGTAAAGTTTTGGGGGTTTGTTTGGGGAAGAAACCACAGAGTCAGGTAGTGTATTCCAGGCATTGACCACTCTGTTGTTGAAGTCGTATTTCCTGCAATCGAGTTTGGTGCGGTTTACCTTAAGTTTGTATCTATTGTGTGCTTGTGTGTTGTTGTGGTTGAAGCTAAAGTAGTCATTGACAGGTAGGGCATTGTAGTAGATAACTTTATGTAATATGCTTAGGTCAGACCGAAGGCGGCATAGTTCTAAGTTGTCTAAGCCCAAAATTTCAAGTCTGGTGGCATAAGGTATTCTGTTGCGAGCAGAGGAGTGGAGGACTCTTCTCGTGAGATATGTCTGGACTCTCTCAATTGTATTAATGTCCAATATGCAGTGCGGGTTCCAGACAGATGAGCTGTATTCGAGAATTGGTCTAGCAAATGTTTTGTATGCTCTAGTTAGCAGTACAATATTACCAGAGAAGAAGCTACGCAAGATTAGGTTAACAACTCTTAATGCTTTTTTTTTGCAATGTTGTTACAGTGGGCTCTGGCACTTAGATCATTAGAGATGAGTACTCCAAGGTCCTTGACAGAGTGAGGGTCGTCTACAAGGTCGTGTCCATCCAGTTTGTATTTTATGTTCTGATTTTTTTTTATTTTATTTTGCCAATATGTCTGTTTCATTGCTCAGCCAAGCAACCTCATCAGTCAGAGCAAAATTAGTTAGACAGAGAATAAGAGAGTTAGGTTTTTTGCTAATTTTACTCTGACTGATGAAGTTGCTTGGATGAGCACAGAAACATCATCACAGATTAACAAAGTTTGGCCGAGTTGCCATGATTCAACCTTTAAACCCTCCAGTGTTGTAGCACCCACAGCTTCTGGAGATGGTTCTCTGGTCCTGGCCTCTTTACAATGGAGGTGAAGTTTGTCCCACCAATGGTCATCTTCCAGAAGGTGGTAAGGATGCAGCTTTTTGTTTAATCCATGGAATTCATTCCTTAAAATAACACCTCCAATGTAGTTTCAGTTACATTAAGTACTGAGAATAATACATTAAAATTATTGAACATAGCACCGCTGGGTACAATTTATGTCAAAATGGCCTCCCAAAAGAGGCCAATTTTCACTAGCTCCTGGATGGCTATTAAGGAGAGGGGGGCATCTGTGTTTCCCCAACCAAACAACCCCAGAGGAAGGGGGGTTATTACAGATAGTCCTCAACTTACGACCACAATTGAACCCAAAATTTCCATTGCTAGGTGAGATAGTTGTTAAGTGAGTTTTGTCCCATTTTATGACCTTTCTTGCTACAGTTATTAAGTGAATCACTGCAGTTAAGTTAATCACACGGTTGTAAAGTGAATCTGGCTTCCCCATTGACTTTGCTTGTCAGAAGGTCGCAAAAGGGGATCCCATGCCATGTCCCAGGACACTGCAACCATCATAAATATGAGTCAGGGGTCAAGTATCTGAATTTTCATCAGGTGACCATCAGGTGACCCAGAAAACAGTAACCGTCATAAATACGAGCCAGTTGCCAAGCGTCTGAATTTTGATGACGTGACCACAGGGATGCTGCAACGGTCATAAGTTTGAAAAATGGCCATAAGTCATGTTTTTCAGTGCCGTTGTAACTTCGAATGGTCACTAAGCAAACTGTTGCAAGTGAAGGACTACTTGTAATTGCATGCCGAATTCGTAGAAAGGATTCAAAGGAGAAAAACACAAGGCCAGAATGTCCAGATCATTGGACAACTTGGCAGGAAAAGGCTGGCTGGATAAGAGCAGGTGGAAGACAAGGCAACCTACAGCAGATCCTCAGGGAAGGAGTCACCTCCCTTTGTGGATGAGAGGTTGTCAAATCAGTTAAGCCTATTTTGCAGCTCTGCACATTTTACAAGGAACTACCCAGGGGTCAGGGGTGAAATGTTCCCGGTTCACTCTTACCTGTCGGTCGCCGCAGAATGCTTTGTGCATGCGCAGAGGGTAAAAGAACCCAAATGGCAGCATCCGGGCGGGTGGGCGGCGCCTCGCGCTACCTTGGCAACCGGCTCTACGGCGACCGACAGGTAAGAGCGAACCGGGAGCGTTTCACCCCTGCCAGGGGTGGGTTCTGATTTACCTCGCTGCTGGTTCGCTTCCTCCCGCGCTGCGTGGGCGGGCCCTGGGGGCGCGCGCATGCGCAGTAGAAAAAAACTTTAATTTTTTTTAAAAAAATTGAAATAAGCTGAAAATAAGATGGCGACACATGCACAGTGCTGGAAACTCGGCTTCTGCACATGCGCAGAAGAAAATAAATAAATAAAAAAATTCAAAAAAAAAATAATCAAAAAAATTCAAAAAAAAAAGATGGCAGCGCCCACGGACCAGCACTGACCGAACCGGATCGGTGCCGTCATTGTGACATCACCAGCGGGTCGCTACTGGTTTGGGTGAACCGGTCCGAACCAGTAGCAACCCATCTCTGGAACTACCTAATAAAAACATTAGCAATATGTCCCAGTGTAAATTCCCCCAAACCCTTTTATAGTCTGCTACCTATAAAATGGTCAGACCCTTGGGGGCAGAGGCATGGCCCAGCAAATGATAACAAAGGGACGTCAGCAAAACTGGTAACCTGTGTCTCTATTTCCAATTGTGGAACATCATCTTTTATTGCTTTTATGTTGCCATCTGCTTTACTGCGTAGTGTGTTTTCGCTAGTGTTTTTTTCAGGCTTGGCAACTTTAAGAGCCGAGGTGGCGCAGTGGTTAGAGTGCAGTACTGCAGGCTACTTCAGCAGACTGTTTAGCAGTTCAGCGGTTCAAATCTCACCGGCTCAAGGTTGACTCAGCCTTCCATCCTTCTGAGGTGGGTAAAATGAGGACCCAGATTGTTGGGGGCAATATGCTGACTCTGTGAACCGCTTAGAGAGTGCTGTAAAGCACTGTAAAGCGGTATATAAGTCTAAGTGCTATTGCTATTGCTATTGCTAAGAGGTGTGGACTTCAACTCATGCTGGCTGGGGAATTCTGGGAGTTGAAGTTTCATTACATCTTAACGCTGCCAAGTTTGGAAAAAAAACCTGGTCTAAATGTTCTAGTTCGGGTGCTCACCCCAATGAGCAGTACTCAGGTCTCGAACCCGGGCTGCCAGCTTCGCAGCTGACAAGCTTAACCTCTGAGCCATCGTACCTCATTTATTGTAGCAATAACCACAAAGAATTGTCTGTAGAGATTCTCAGTCATCCAGGTCATGGTTGTCCCAAAGGTGCTTTTTTTTTTCCCAGGAGGCAACTGGACTTGCTTGTTTTTTCTTTGAAGATGTTTCACTTCTCATCCAAGAAGCTGAAGAGCTAAAGAAGCTCCTTGGAAGAGAAGCGAAATGTATAAAAAAAAAAAACAAGGAAGTCCAGTTGCCTCCTGAAAAAAAAAAAAAAGCACCTTTGGGACAACCACAAAGAATTCAACAGAAGACCGCAGCATGCAAAGAAAAACATAGCCCGAGCATAAACAAGAGTTTCCATTCATGGGGCCTCTGGCTACGTTCAGACAACACATTATATCTTGCTTACTAGATTAGCACTTTTACCGGATTCGCACAATGCCTTGAATGATAAGCCAGTCCAACAAGCTGAATTTGCACAACTGGCCTAGCCACAAAATACATTAACAACGCTTAATATTTGCACAACCTAAGTTTTGTCTGTTGGGCAAATGCAGCTGCTAAATATTTATTTACTGTAGCCTCATTTAAGCATCTTGTGAGACTACAGGACACTGTGTGAGTCATTTTGCATAAAAAAATACTTTGTTTAAAGCATTGTTTTTCAACCTTGACAACTTTTAAGATGTGTGGGCTTTAACTGTCAGAATTCTGCAGCCAGCATGGAAAATTCTAAGAGTTAAAAGTCCACACATATTAGGTTGAAAAATAATGCTTTTTCAATGCTTTATGAAATCTAAAGTTGTACATTGCTCTAAATCAGTGGTTCTCAACCTTCCTAATGCCGCGACCCCCGCCCTGCCACCGCAACCTCCTCCCCGCCCCCTCCCCGTGCGCAATGAGGTGACAAAGGGGGCGTGGCACCAAGATGGTGGGCTAGCGCGTGCTTAGGTGACCCCTGTGAAAGGGTCGTTCGACCCCCAAAGGGGTCGTGACCCACAGGTTGAGAACCGCTGCTCTAAGTGGATTGCGGTGAAAAAACATTGGGACATATTTGAAGTGCCAAGTCATAAGAGGACCGGACACTAAAAAATAATAGATTCAACAATATATGGTGGGTTTTTAAAAAGATACTTAAAGGCTGCAGAATTTGTGCTGAATTTGAAGCCCTAAGCATCACACCAGTCCTTTGCAGCCGGATGAGCCCCAAAGTCAGTGACAGGGATAGGTGATTCTGTCCATTTCAGTTTCTTTCAGGTTTGCAAATATATCAAGTTTACTTGTTTCTCCATTTGTCGTTGTAGGAAGAAAAATCCGGTCCGGTTCCAATCTGAGAGAAAGGCGCTGGAAATAAGATGAAGGCTGACTGCAAGGAAAGAAGGTTTATTTGGTTTCCAGAAACTTCAGTGACAGCAGCATGTTTCTGGGGTGGCTGACCAAATGGCTGAGTGAGTGGATGGATCTTTATAGGGTTCTGATTGAGATGCTCCAGGGGGTTGTGCGATGTAGTGAGCCTTGTGTCTTTTGCTATTCTAATGGTGGTGGGTTAATCCTACCTTATGTCCTGAAGGTATGTCCTGTCCTTAGAATTTGGGTGGAGGGGATGTAAATTCTTAATCCCATCAGATCCAGAGCATTGGCTGAAGGCTGAAGAAATAGATTAGCCCAGTCTTCCTGGATGGATACCAAATCTCCATTCCAAAAGACCAGCCTCTTCTGCTTGAGACTGTTTTCCCTTGGCAGGAAGACTGGAGCTGCTTTCTGCCTTTAAGAACATGTTTCTCCATTTCTCCTTTGGGGAAATATTCTATCCTGCCTCTTTTAATATTAATAAAGAATATTTTAATCTGGGAAGAGGGAGGCTTCCTACATCATGTTTCAGAATATATTCAGTTCAGATGGGTGGATTGGAGAGCCACAGAGCAAGCTTGGTTGTCTGTAGCACCTTCAGTTCTCAGGAACCTCTGACAAAACTGCTACTCAGGAAAACTTAAGTCCTAGTTAAATTGATTGGTCTTCAAAGTGCTAACAAACTCCAAATCTGTATGTGTGTGTGTGTGTGTGTGCGCGCGCGCGCGCGCGCTGCTCATGAAAACTTTAGTCTTAGTTAAGTTGATTGGTCTTCAAAGCAGGGGTGGGTTCCACTTACCTTCCCTACCGGTTCGCATTGCGACGGAAGTGTGCACCTACATCACTTCGCAGAAATGACCCTCTGCGCATGCACAGAACCCTCTGCGCATGCACAGAGCGTTCTTTGCAGGGCCGCGGTGACAGAGAACCGGTTCGGGGGCGTGGACAGCCGGCCATCACTGCTGGTTCGGCAAGCGGGTGAAAATTTCCACCACCGGTACAGGAGAACCGGTCCGAACCGGCAGCAACCCACCACTGCTTCAAAGTGCTAACAAGCTCCAAATATCTGTCTCTCTGTCTGTCTCTCTGTATCTGTGGGTATGTGTGAAGAACAGAACTGAAAAGGCAACACTGGCAAAGACTGAATCCCAGATAGATTTTCTTCTTATTTTATTTTATTTTCATATTTATGTGAATGTTTTTCTAACATTCAATTAAATCCATTATTCTAGGTCCTGCATTCCGGTACGGAGAAAGCCTCCTTTTTATACACTGATGTCTCTTCAAGTATTTGAAGAGTGTTATTCACAGTTGTTTTCTTCTCAAGGCTAAACTTGCCCATTTCCTTCATTCACAAGTCATGGCCGTTCTCGCTGGGAGACCATTTCAAACACTTGGAAACAATTTCCATCTTTCCTCAAGAAACGTTATATCAAAATAATAGGCAATTGAAGCCCCAGCTATTCTAACATGCATTAGGCCCAAGACATGCCCAAACATGAATGTGGATTCAATCATCCGATCGTCTCCAATGTTACGTGTTCTGAAAGACCCCTATGGATGTCTCTGTAGCTAGTCCTCTAGTTATGACCACAACTGAGCTCCAAATTTCCATGGCTAAGCAAGACCATTGTTAAATGGGCTTTGCATTTTACAATCTTTCTTGCCACAGTTATTAAGTGAACCATGCGTTTAAGTTAGTAGCATGGTTGTTAAGTGAATCTGGCTTGACTTTGTAAAATAGCAATAGCAATAGCACTTAGACTTATATACCGCTTCATAGTGCTTTACAGCCCCCTCTAAGCGGTTTACAGAGTCAGCATATTGCCCCCAACAATCTGGGTCCTCATTTTACCCACCTCGGAAGGATGGAAGGCTGAGTCAACCTTGAGCCGGTGAGACTTGAACTGCCGAACTGCAGCTAGCAGTCAGCTGAAGTAGCCTGCAGTGCTGCACTCTAACCACTGCGCCACCTCGGGTCCAGGGACACTGCAACCGTCATAAATATGAGCCAATTGCCAAGGATGTTGAAACTGTCGTAAGTGTGAAAAACTGTCATAAGTCACTTTTTTCCAATGCTGTTGTAACTTTGAACAATCACTAAACGAATGGTAGTAATTCGAGGACTACCTGTATTAAAATGCATTCTGTTATTTTCACCTCAATGCTCTAATTGATCAAGAACATTTCACTTTATCAGAAACCAAACATTGTTAAAAACAAAAGCAGAATCCGCTCAGTGATATTTAATTCAATGTATTTTCATAGAATTGTATCAAGCAAATGTCACTTTTGTCCCGAGCCACCTATTTCCTTCCTGGCCCTGCTCATATAACCAAGTTTCCTTAAGGAGCGCTGCAAAAATGGTTGCAAAATTGAGTTGGCCACATGGGTGACTCACTTTATGACTGTCACAACTTATGACTATAATGGGTAGGCTCCATTACAGTCATAAGTAGAGGACTATCTGTAGAGTCCCTTGGTTACATCATACAGGTTACATCATACATCATCATAGCCCTGGTGGTATAGGGGTTAGAGTGCAGTATTGCAGGCTAATTTTGCCCACTGCCAGCAGTTCAATCCTGACCGGCTCAAGGTTGACTCAGTCTTCCATCCTTCTGAGGTCAGTAAAATGAGGACCCAGATGGTTGGGGGCAATATGATGACATTGTAAACCATTCAGATAGTGCTGTACAGCACTATGGAGTGATATATGTCTAAGTGCTATTCCTAAGCGCTATTGCTATGCATCTTCATCAAGCAAGACAAACTGAAAGGTGTTTTATTTATATTT
>QLTV01002538.1:126561-138671 GCA_003457575.1 Thermophis baileyi | reverse complement strand
GGCGGCATCCGGGCGGGTGGGCGAAGTCTCCCGCTTCTGTCGTTACCAGCTGTCTGGCGACCCGCAGGCAAGCCCAAACCGGGAGCATTTCACCCCTGGTGCCACGCCCCCTTTATCACCTCATCCTGCGTGGGGAGAGGGTAGGGAGGGGGTCGCGGTGGTAGTGCGGGGGGGTCGCAGGGGGGTCGCGGCATTAGAAAGGTTGAGAACCACTGCCTTAGATAATGGTCACATTTAGGAGAAGAGCATCCTTCTCCTAACCATGATTTAAGCAAGAACTTAATCCAGGGAATTCTCAGCAAGGGGCATCTTCTGTTTAACCTTGTCAAGGCTCTGAAATACATTTATTCATTCGGAAATATTATATGCTGCCCACTGCCATAACACATACAGACAATTTTCAAGATGAAGTAGAAGCATACTAAGAACTGTCCTGGTTGGTGGGGGTGGTAATCATGCACAGTGATATTGACAATATGCTAAGAAAAAATTGTAGACTCTTTTTAGCTTAGTCTCGGGTTCTACCTGAGATTTTTACATTTTTTTTTTCAAGAACTGAAGATTGTGGTTCTATCAATTTTGGATTTATTTTTTTAAAAAACTCACCTTGCTGACATGTATTATATCTTAAGCCACAGGGCCCCAAATATGGCTGGCTGAGGAATTCGTGGAGTTGAAGTCCACAAGTCTTAAATTTGCCAAGTTTGGAGACCTTTGGCTTAAGCTATTATTCAGATAAATCCTAGCTTCCTATCTAGAGGTCAAATTTCCAAAAAATGCCAGTTAAAAATATGACTCTTTTTGTTTGTTCTTGACCCTGCATTATTCTTCAATGAATAAAAACATAATCAAAACACACAGCCCACATAACAGATTACTAGCTCACCAAGGTACCAGAAGTTATGCTGATGGTAGATTAGCTACTGTAAGAGATTAGTAGGCTGAGCTGGAAAGCGGGGTTAAATATGTTATCAGTTTGGAATCTTTGCACTCCCACAAGATACCTAAGCCTCCTGTGTATTCCATTGCCCCTTATCTAGCATCAGTTAAGCTTTGTGTATACGTAGCAATAATAAACTCTTCCGTGCTTTGAATTCAGCAAGTGTTCCTGGTTCCTTTTTCCTGACAGCTACTGGCAGGTTTAACCACATCAGAAAGTCTTTGGCAGAGAAGCCAGATGACACATGGCCCAAACTCTTTCTCAATCGTTTGGTTTCATTACACATAAAAAAAAATGTTTGGAAATATTTGGAATCAGTGCAATGATCCAGAATTATGTCAAAAAAGCCATAAAAATGGAAAACGATTTTGATGATAAATGGCAAAGAAATTGAAAGCATAAACACCAGGAGAAGCCATTCACTGCCTCTGTTGCTTTTTACCATCTCAGTGATGTGCCTCACTGATATCCTGAATAAAACAAAACTTGGATGTGAACCTTAAAATTGATTGTGTGCAATCAAGTCAGTGTTGACTTCTAGCAACCACATAGATAGATTTTCTCCATGAGGACAGGTCCCTAATCTAGTTTTTAGGTCTTCCAACAATGCACTCATGACTACTATATGTGTCCATCCACTTCGCTTCTGCTTGTCCTTTTCTTCTCTTTCTCAACTTTTCCCGTCTTAGAACCTTTTCCAGAGAGCTTGGGTCTTTGAACAATGTGTCCAAAAGTGGTTCATTTGAACCTGGTCATTTGTGCCTTGCATGAGAACTTTGGGTTGATTTGTTCAATGATCCATCAATTCGTTTTCTTGGCTGTCCACAGTACTCTTAGGATTCCTCTCCAACACCAAAGTTCAGAAGCATCAATACTTTTTTTTTTCTTTCTGGCTTCTTTGAAGTCCAACACTGTCAAAACAATGTGGGAAAAGGTTTGAGACCTGAGCTCTGCGCAACAGGGTGAGTTCCTGTTACTTGCCCCAGCTCCTGCCCACCTAGCAGTTCAAAAGCATGAAAATGTGAGTAGATTAATAGTACCACTTCGATGAGAAGGCAACAGCATTCTGGGTACCTTTGGCATATACTGGCCACATCACCATGAAAATTGTCTTCAGACAATGTTGGCTTCCTTGGCCAAGAAATGGACATGTGCACCCAGGGGTGGCATTCACTTACCTTCCCTACCGGTTCGCAAATGTGAGCGTGCGCACCTCCGCACATGCGCCCAGCCTGCCACGCATGCGCTTTACTCATGCACGTGCCTTCTATGCATGCGCCCAGCCTCAAAAACGTGGCTAAATAGGATGGCATTATGTCTGGGCAGGTGGGCGGGCCCACCTGCAGTCGCCGCTACCGGTTCGCCTGAACCGGTCCGAACCGGCTGAGTACTACCTCTGTGTGCACCGTCCTCTAAAGTTGGACACAACTGACAGGGAAAGCTTTACTTTTTACACATGGACGATTTGAAGCTATACGGAAACACAAAACCAAAAAACTGAAACATATTGTAAGGATTGATAGTGATATCAAAATGTCATTTGGATTTGACTCGGTCCGTGCTCCGCATAGAAAAGAAAATGTCTAATGAAATGAAAGAGCGCTGTTTGAAATTGGAAATATCATAAAATATTTGCCCAGAGAGGAAAGCTACAGATACTTTGGAATAGTCGGTTCTGATAACATCTTGCATGGTCAAATTAAAGAATAAAACCAGTTTGAATAATTAGGGACAAGTGCAAAAACTGAAAATTAAATAGTGGAAATACAATAAAACTCATAAACACTTGGTTGATTGCTTGATACAAGCAATCAGACATATTTCTGGCACAGTAAACCAGACACAGCTTGAATCGGACAACTGAGATGGAATAACCTGAAAAACGATGACTGTACATCAAGTTTGCATCCACAAAGTGATGTTGATCGACTATATACCGTGCCCCAAAAATAGGAAGCCATGGTTTATTGCAGATAAAACACATAGATGAAGAAAAAAAGGGTGGATTAAATTATTGCATCAAGGCAAGCAAAGAGGAAAAAGCACATCAAAACATCCTGAAAGTAGAAGAAGCCAAAAAAAAGGGGGGGGGGCTATAAAAATAAATTGAGGAACCATTTAGAAAATTGGACAAGTAAACCATTATATCGCCAATACATAAAAGCAACTGAAAATAAAAACCAGGAATTGGCAGCGGTCACAATCAAGAAAGCAACAGCAGGATTAATTTTTGCAGCTCTAGAACAATCATTACAAACAAATGTGGTGACATCAAGAATTCAACATGCATGAAGCAGCCGCAGACTTTGTGAAGAAAAGTATGCAACCAGGGGGAATTAATGGATTCAGCAAAATTGTTCAGACGGACTATAAACAACATTATGACAGCATAACCACTATGATCCTTTGGCAATCTGTGCAAAAAAAAAAAAAATTTCCAAGTTTCCTGAATGTAATATAATGACTAAATTGAAAAAGTTGTTGAAAATGATAATGTTTAAATTGTAAGGATTTTTGCCAAGAAACTTGATTGCCGTCCAGAACACAGTACACCAGATATAACACTAATTGAAAGAGAGAGAGAGATTTTTTGTAGAAATGGCAACACTTAGGGACAGCAAAATGAAGGAAAAAGAATTGGAAAAAATTGCAAATGTATAAAGGTATAAAAATTAAAATGGGTAGATTATGGGGAAAATCTTGCTAAATCTAGAAAAATCAGAAGAGGCTGGACAGCCACTTGTCTGAAATGGTATAGCTCTCCTGCTTGAGCAGTGGGTTGGACTAGAAGACCTCCAAGATCCCTTCCAGTTCTATTCTATTCTATTCTATTCTATTCTATTCTATTCTATTCTATTCTATTCTATTCTATTCTATTCTATTCTATTCTATTCTATTCTATTCTATTCTATTCTATTCTATTCTATTCTTCTAAATCCACTATACTGGGGTAATCTCAGGCATCAAGGGTTAGTAACCATGGTCTAGACCAGGGGTGTCAAACTCAAGCCCCGTGGGCCAGATCCGGACCGCGGGGTGCTTAAATTTGGCTCGCAGGGCCTCTCTGGAAACAACAAAGGACCGCCCCACAGTGCCTCTGCCAGAGAAAACAGAGGTAAGGAGGGCCAGGTGTGGGTTTCCCAGGCTCCGTTTTCATCCACGACAGCCTTCTACAGCCCTCTGCCAGCAAAAACGGAGCCTGAGAAGGCCACGCGCGGCCCACCCGGGCTTTGTTTTCGGCTGCAACAGCCCTCTGCCAGAAAAAACGGAGCCCGGTTGGGCTGCGCGCGGCCTCCCCGAGCTCCGTTTTCACTGGCAGAGGGCTGCAGGAGGCTGTCACAGCCGAAAACGGAGCCTCGACGAGTGATGCCAAGCTGGCCACCCCCACCCTGGCCACGCCCATCCAGCCACGCCCACCTGGGTCTCTGAGGTCAAACACAACCCTGATCCGGCCCTCAATGAAATCGAGTTTTACACCCCTGGTCTAGACACAGATTTCTTGATGTTTTGCTGGCAGTTGTGGCTTAAGTTCCAGTTGCACACACATACACACACACCGCGATCACATGATTGTATTTTGAGTGTTTGGCTTGCATTTATGGCCATATTGCAGCTTCCTGCGGTCGCATGACTGTGATTTTGGGCATTTTTCACTGATTTCTGGTGCTTCCTTCCAGTTTCTGGCAAAAACGCCCATTGCTTAACAGCTGTGGCATTTGCTTAATGACCACAACGTTCATATAACACCTGCTATAAAAATAAAATAAAATGAGGCACAGTCACATGGTGATCAGCTTAATGACCACCACAATCCAGGACCACAATTCCAGGCTCAGTTATTGTCATAAATCAAGGATTGCCTGCATAGGTGACCTGACTTCTGATTGGTCTTTAGTCAAACTGCTTTAGGATTGATGCAGATCAGTGAGGTCTGGTTTCTGATTGGTTCATTGTTATGCCCAATCCTGATTGGTCATTTTGGTGATGGTGGTCCATCACTGGTCCTAGGTTGATGTCAGCTTATGAATGGTCATTTTTAAACATCTGTTATCTAAACCATAATCAGTAAACCCTGAAGCTCAACACTGTCCAACAGTTACTGGCTGTAAAAGCCTATACCAGTGTATCATCTCTATAATTTGGCACATTAGGCAGAAAAAGAGCCTGAACAAATTTTTATGAAAACAAAAGATTTTTGTTATTCCAATCAGAGGTGGGTTCCTACCGGTTCTATCCAGTTCTTTAGAAATGTTAGTAAACCGGGGATGATGTCACGCAGCTGGTTCTGTCGGTGTCTCTGTGGGTGCCGCCATCTTGGATTTTGCTTCTACGCATGTGCAGAAGATAATTTTTGCTTCTGCGCATGCGGAGAAGCTATTTTTTTATTGCTGCGGGGGGGCACGTGCAAAGCGTGCACGCGCACCCGGCGTGACCCTGAGCAAACCGGCAGCAAAAGGATCCAGAACCGACCCCTGATTCCAATGATAATTTTACCAAAAACAATGTCACTTTGCTCTTTGTACTGTCATTTTCTTCAATAAATACAAATATAATAATAATGAACAGTGGCGTTCAAAGCACACTAACAGCAAGTCGACATAATACTACTTAAAAGATATTGAGACTTTGGAAAAAGTTCAGAGAAGAGCAATGCAGATGATCAAAGCTCTGGAGACTAAACCATATGAAGAATGGCTGCAGGTTTTGGGTCTGGATAGTCTAAAGAAAAGAAGAATTAGGAGTGACATGATAGCAGTATTCCAGTATTTGAGGGGCTCTTCTTAAAAACCTCCAGTGATGGAGCACCCACAGCTTCTGGAGGAAAGCTGTTCCACTGGTTAATTGTCCTCACTGTTAGGAAGTTTCTCCTCAATTCCAGGTTGCTTCTCTCCTTGATTAGTTTCCATTTATGTTTCTTGTCTTGCCTTCTGGTATTTTGGAAAATAAATTGATCCCCTCTTCTTTCTGGCAGCCTCTCAAATACTGGAATACTACTATCATGTCCCCCCTAATCCTTCTTTTCTCTAGACTGGCCAAACCCAAATCCTGCAGCCGTTCTTCATATGTTTTAGTCTCCAAGCCTTTAATGATCTTAGTTGCTCTTCTTTGCACTTTTTCCAAAGTCTCAACATCTTTTTTGTAATATGGTGACTAAACCTGGATGCAGTATTCCAGATGTGGTCTTACTAAGGCTTTGTAAAGCAGTACTAATACTTCACGTGGTTTTGATTCTATGCCTCTGTTTATACAACCAAGGATTGTATTAGCTTTTTTGGCTGTTGCCGCACACTGCTGGCTCATATTTAAGCGATCGTCCACTAGGACTCCAACATCCCGTTCACAGTTACTGTTTTTGAGCCAGGTTTCACCTTATCTGTATTTATACCTTTGGTTTTTCTTGCCCAGGTGTAGAACCTTGCTTTTCTCCACATTAAATTTCATTGTGTTGCATATGGCCCATTGTTCAAGTCTGTCAAGATCTTTTTGGATCCTGAGCCTGGGGGTCCTTCCCAAACTTGGTACCCTCCAGGTTTGTGAGCATCAACTTTCAGCAGTGCCCATATGGGCTGGAGAATTCTGGGAGTTGTAGTCCATGCACCTGGAGCCTGTCCAAGTTGGAAGAGCTACATAAGTCTAATCTGCACATAAGCAATGCTTGTACAAGAACCCTGGTGGCCCAGTGGCTAAAATGCAGTATTGCACGCTGACTCTGCCCACTGCCAGGAGTTCGATCCTGACCGGCTTGAGGTTGACTCAGCCTTCCATTCTTACGAGGTCGGTAAAATGAGGTCCCAGATTGTTGGGGGCAATGTGCTGATATTGTAAACTACCCAGAGAGTGCTATAAAGCACTGTGAGGTGGTATATAAATCTAAGTGCTATTGCTATAGTACAATACACAGGAGTATCTATTAACTCCCTTCAGCAAACCTTAAGCAGCTCATCTTGGATCAATTTCTTTTCAGCTTCGTGGCAGACAGTGTGGCATTTAGAAGTACTACATCCTGTGATACAATGCATAATCAATCTTCAATTGCCACTGGGGATTGGGGAGAGGGTAGATCCCGCCACAGTTATTTATGTTGGAGTTTGCATCCGGACTGGAATGCCAAAACATGCTGTACACAGGACTATCTTTGAAGCTGATCCAGAAATTACACTTGCTTTAAAAATGCTGCAACCAGATTGTTAACTAGTGTCCGTCATTTGGAATGCATAAGGCCAATTTGTTCCAGGTCCTGATTGCTTGTTAGTCTTAGGTCCGAACCAACTCAAACCTGACATCCTATCAACCAGTTGAGATGACACCTTCCATGATGATAGAGAAGTCTGATGGTATTCTAGTGCATACAAAGGACATTGCGGTCAAAAGGGTTCATCTAAACATTTATGTATAAATAAATATAAAAAAGATATTGAGACTCTAGAAAGAGTGCAGAGAAGAGTAACAAAGATAATATGAGGATTGGAGGCTAAAATACGTATATGAAGAATGGTTGCCGGAATTGGGTATGTCTCATTTAATAAAAAGAAGTACTAGGGGTGACAGGATAGCAATGTTCCATTATTTGAGGGCTGCCAGAAAGAAGAGGGGGGTTAACCTATTCTCCAAAGCACCTTAAGGCAGAACAAGAAGCAATGGATGGAAACTAATCAAGGAGAGAATCAACCTAGAAATAAGGAGAACTTTCCTGACACTTAGAACAATTAATCAGTGGAACGGCTTGCCTCCAGAAGGTGTGAATGTTCCATCACTGGAGGTTTTTAAGAAGAAACTGGACAATCATTTGTCTGAAATGGTACAAGCCTTCCTGTCTGTGCAGGGGTTTGGGCTAGAAGATCTCCAACTCTGTTATTCTGTTATTTTCAGGACTCGGCTGAAAGGTTTTCAGCAAGGTTTTTAGTGGAAGGTTTGAGTGAAAGATAGAAGAAAACTCTATTTGGCATTTTAAAGAAGAAGGAAGTGTGAGAAGTATGAAATTCACCAGAACTGGGTCGAAACAGATATGCTAAGGATTATTATTCTACTGATTGATAATCACCCACCAATTCATTTTTGATTCCTAGCAACCACATAGATTTTCTCCATGTATCTACCTTAACTTAGTCCTTTAGGTCTTGCAGTGGTGCACCTGTCACCACTATAGTTGAGTCCCTCCACCTTGCTTCTGTAGGAGAAGAGCAGACTAGGCTGGAAGGCGGGGTTAAACATGTTATCAGTTTGGAATCATTGCATTCCCACAAGAGACCCAAGTCCGCCAATTAACTTTGACTGTTAGCTGACCAGATTCTTGTGTATAGGTAGCATTAATAAATTCTTCAAGGCTTTGAACTGAGCAAATGTTCTTGGTTATTTGCACCTGATAGCTGCTGATTGTTCTCTTCTTCTCTTTCCTTCCACCTGTCCTAGCATCAGAGCCCTCCCCAAAGAGCTGGGTCTTCACATAATATGTCCAAAGTAGAATAATTTGAGCTTGGTCATTTATGCCTTGAGTTAGAACACTGAGTTAATTTGCTCAATGACCCATCGGTTTGGTTTCTTGACTCTCCACTGGAGTCTTCTCCAACACCAAAGTTCAACACAGCACCCAAAATGGAACAGCATAACCCCTCCACCAGAGATTCAAATAGTGTCCACTACCCTGGGATTCCAGAAAGCTACTTAAAACCTAGAGTTGCGGCTAGTGTGAGTGTACGTTATTGATGAATCCCTGTTGTATTGTTTTTCTTTTGTTTTGGACTGTTTGGTGTTTTCGTTGTTTTAGTCATTTTAATTATTTTAATCTAGACTGGAGGGGATTTAACTTTTTAAAAAATGAATCTAATAAGCTGCCAAGAGTCTTCTACTGTGGGTAATCATATTAAATTGTATAAATTACTTTAAATTATAATCAGAGTACTGGAAAGACTGTTTTCACAAGAAAACCTGCCAGTAAATTCACACTTGCCTACGGGGACCTCTGGGCAAAGCAAGAGGTCAGAGAGAGCTGGTATGTTTGGAGCGCAGAAGTTCAAGTAGAAAGGCTATTTTTGTAAAATGTTTATTTATTTCCTGGGTAGAATGATAGGATTTAGAACGCTTCTGTGCCCACCAGCAAGTAAGATATAGCGGTGAAGGTGCTGAACTAGGAGCAGAAAGACCCAAGTTTTAGTCCCCTTCTCTCAGCCAACCTCACTTGCAGGATAATTGTAGTAGGGAAAAACAGGATGGAACACCTGCATGGCTGGGATTGGTTTTGTGCATCCATCTTTGCCCTACTTGACCTCTTGGTGGCTTTTAATATTATCAACCATAGTATCGTCCTGGATCATATCTACAGACTCCTAACATCCTAACTTCTACCGTGGTGGCGCAGTGGTTAGAGTGCAGTACTGCAGACTACTTCTGCTGATCACTGGCTGCCAGCAGTTTGGCAGATCGAATCTCACCAGGCTCAAGGTTGACTCAGCCTTCCATCCAGGGGTGGGTTCTGGCTTACCTTGCTGCCGGTTCGCTTCCTCACACGCCGCATGGGCGTGCACGCCTTGCGCGCTGCGTGGGTGTATGTGCAGTGCTAAAAACCCAGCTTCTGCGCATGCGCAGAAGCAAAAAACAAGATGGCGGTGCCTATGGCACCACCGAGAGAGCCGGTTCGGGGGCATGTCCAACCAGCCATCGCTGCCGGTTCGGCGAGCAGGGGGAAATCATCACGGTTATAAGGCATTCGCTGCCAGAACAATTACCGTAGACATAAGGACAGTTTTTTCCTCATGCCATCACTCTGCTAAACAACTAATTCCCACAACACTGTCAGACTATCTAGTAAGGCTGTATTACTATTATTCTTCTCATCTTTCGTATTACTTATCACCTTATCTTCTTATGACTATAACTTTGTTGCTCGTATCTTACGATTTATATTGCTTTATTTAGTATCCTAGTTTGATTTATGTTGATTGCTTATTTAGTATCCTATGGCTATCACTAAGTGTTGTATTTTATGATTTATGATGAATGTATTTTTATGATGACTATGATCATGATTTATCACTTGTTGCTTGTATGTACACTGAGAGTTTATGCACCAAAGACAAATTCCTTGTGTGCCAATCATACTTGGCCAATAAATAATTAGCAATAGCAGTTAGACTTATATACTGCTTTACAGTGCTTTACAGCCCTCTCTAAGTGGTTCACAGAGTCAGCATATTGCCCCCAACAATCTGGGTCCTCATTTTACCCACCTTGGAAGGATGGAAGGCTGAGTCAACCTTGAGCCGGTGAGATTTGAACTGCCTAACTGCAGCTAGCAGTCAGCTGAAGTAGCCTGCAGTGCTGCACTCTAACCACTGCGCCACCTCGGCTCTAGAGAATAGAATTCTATTCTATTCTATTCTATTCTAGTCTAGTCTAGTCTAGTCTAGTCTAGTCTAGTCTAGTCTAGTCTAGTCTAGTCAGCTCTGACGATTAGGATAGATAACATGGTATTGTTCACCTTCTTTCTTTGGGTTCAATTCCAGTTTGTAGTGATTGAGGACAAGAGGTCCTCAAGAATGAAGGCCTTCCCTGATGTGGCACCCATCTTATGGAACATTCTCCCCAGCCCACCCTGAAGTTAAGTTAGTTCCATCCTCCTTATTGATCTGGAAGTCCCTAAAGATCTGGTCATGCCTCAAGGCCTGAGACTCCTGGGGAATTAGAGACATTCTAAGATGGCTCCACTATTGTGGTTTTTATATTCATTCTCACTGTGCCTAGTTGTATACTTTCAATTTTTATTTACAGGTAGTCCTCGACTTACAACCATTCATTTAATAACCATTTGAAGATACAGTGGTACTGAAAAAAGTGATTTGGACCATTTTTCACACTTACAACCATTGCAGCATCCCCATGCTCACATGATCAAACTTCGGATGCTTGGCAACTGGCTCGTATTTATGATGGTTGCAGTGTCCCGGGGTCATGCGATTCTCTTTTGCAACCTTCTGACAAGCAAAGCCAATGGGGAAGCCAGATTCACTTTATAACCGTGTTATTAACTTAACATCTGCAGTGATTCGCTTAACAACTGGTCATAGAGGTCATAAAATGGAGCACAATTCACTTAAGTATCTCGCTTAAGAAACATAAATGTTGGGCTCTGTTAGATCGTGAGTCAGATGGAAGAGGCAGAGACAGATCTGATGCAACGCTCTTTATTTGCAACAAGCAAAACCCAGCAACGAGTCTGGCTGACAGCTTGCCTTTTATAGCGAGCTGTCAGCCGGCTCAGCCAATAGGAATGAACTGTTTTTCCCGCCTTAGTGGCGGACCTGAGTGAAGCCTTTATTCATCAGCTTCACTCCTTAATCTGAATATTTAACAGGCTCAGTTTTGGTCATAAGTCAAGGACTACATATATTTATTTATTTATCTCTTCAATTTCTATAGCCACCCATTTCAAGTAGATGACTGTGCATGGAGAAGAGTCATAAAAGCAGGTAAAATAATTACAATATAGTACAAATTATATATTATATATACACAGACACACACACACACACACATACACACACACACATACACACAAACACATGGATGGATGGATGGATGGATGGACGGATGGATGGATAGAGCGCTCACATTTTCGATTCTAGGCGAACCGGTTTTTAAATTATGTGAAGCCCACCCTGTATATCTCCCCAGCTCCATACAATCCCCCCTCCCAGTTTCCCACAGTACTAAATGTGGCAGGGCTGAAGATCCAATGCCCAAGATGGCTTCCAGGCCTGACACAGTTCTTCACAGCCTTTCAGCCTCAGTCCTGAGGACAGAATGTTCCAGATTCCTTGGCTGATGAGATCCATAGCATAACCAACTTACTGTACCAAATTAGATGGGTAGAAATTTCTGGAAACAAACGGTCCCTTTGGGTAACCCAGTCCCAAGCCATGAAGGACTTTAAGGGTGACAACCATTTATTAAATGGTTATTTAATGCTATTTTAATTTAATAATTAATTTTTAAATATTGTTTTCATATATTTATTGTTTTACTTAATTGTTATATGTTTCCCACAGTCACTGTCTGTGAAATGGGAGGAGGAGGAGGAGGAGGAGGAGGAGGAGGAGGAGGAGGAGGAGGAGGAGGAGGAGGAGGAGGAGGAGGAGAAGGAGGGGGAGGGGGAGGGGGGGTGGCGGAGAGAGTG
>QLTV01002538.1:112571-125967 GCA_003457575.1 Thermophis baileyi | reverse complement strand
TTCTAAGTTGTCTCGCTCTCAATTTTATTAATGTCCGATATGCAGTGCGGGTTCCAGACAGGAGAGGTGTATTCAAGAATTGGTCTAACGAACGTTTTGTATGCTCTAGTTAGCAGGGTAAGGTTGCCAGAGAAGAAGCCACGCAGGATTAGGTTGACTACTCTTAGTGCCTTTTTGGCAATGTTGTTACAGTGGGCTTTGGCACTTAGATCATTAGATATGAGTACTCCAAGATCCTTGACAGAATGAGGGTCGTCTACAAGGACGTGTCCTCCAAGCTTGTATTTAGTGTTCTGATTCTTTTTGCCAATGTGTAAGACAGAGCATTTGTTGATTGAGATTTGAAGTTGCCACTTGTTTGACCATTCTGATACATAGTCAAGGTCTTTCTGAAGGGTAGTAGCATTGTCTGTGGTGTTAAATAGTTTGACATCGTCGGCGAAGAGAACGCAGTTGCTTATATTGTACTCTCCTTCAGCTCCTGAAGGAAAGGTGAGATAGCAATCAAATGAATAAATAAGCAAGTAGTCTCTCTGAGGCATGAAACAAATATCTGGACTTTCCCACTGTTTATAACATTCCCAAATCCAACCGGCTTCTGCAAGCCAAAACTGGGCCTGTTTCAACCATGCATTTCCCCAACCAGTGAGACAGCTACAGAAACCTGCCAGATGGTGAGCAGAACAGAAGTGGCTACGTTTATAATGACAAGAGAGGACTGCTATAAATGCCATAGTCACAAAGGCTGCCAATGGTAATAGAGGATATCTCTTCAGGCAGAAGGGAAAAACTTGGTAAGGCTAAGCTCATTAGACTTCCTGCTTTGTGGATGGAGGAGGCTGTCAGCTTGTTGCAGCGCAGCTCCTGTGTGCCTTAAAACTTTTACAGCGGTGAATTCCATAATCCTCGTGCTGTGACATCAGGAAACCTGAATCAACATGATTGATTGCTTCAGCCATGTCACCCGCCATATTATCTTTGGATCTGAGGCAGGTTTAGCTGATCCCTGTTCCATCATAGAGCTCACCACAAGACTATCTGGCCCGCCAACTTCACAGGGTTGTTGTGAGGATAAGATTAGGAGATATCTCCATATACATTTCTTCTTCTTCTTCTTCTTCTTCTTCTTCTTCTTCTTCTTCTTCTTCTTCTTCTTCTTCTTCTTCTTCTTCTTCTCCTCCTCCTCCTCCTCCTCCTCCTCCTCCTCCTCCTCCTCCTCCTCCTCCTCCTCCTCCTCCTCCTCCTCCTCCTCCTTCTTATTCTTCTTCTCCACTCCTCCTCCTCCTCCTTCTTCTCTTTTACCACTGTGGATGTTGAGGAAGGTACAAGTTTTGGTTCTTGCACTTCTGACAGCCTCAGTCGTTATTATTTGATGGTGTTGTAGCATGTCTTTGATGTTGTCTCTCCATCTTTTTCTAGGTCTGCCTCATGGTGTTTTTTTTTGGGGGGGGGGAGGTTGGCCTTCTCCTCTTTCTGTATATGCCTTGTATAGTATAGAATCCCAAGACATTCTCCATATACATTACCCTTCCTAAAATCTACTTTTGCAATCTCTGTAGTCCCTCAAAAGGCATATGGCATTTGGAAGCAAAAATTACATCAAACTTCCTTTGCTCAGAAATCAAAACAATAGATTTTTGAAAATAGTCCCCAGCATCTTCTCCTGGCCCAGAAGCAAGGGAGAATACGAACGCACGAATAAACATTTGTTTTTGTTTTTGTTTTTCTTTAAAGTGTATTCCCAATTCATTCTAACGCAAAGAAGAGCAGCTATTCACCATAATCAGTCTTGGACCACACTGCTAAAGTTGGTGCATCTGTGCGTGTAGGTTTTCCCTCTGGTGCTAATTACATTCTGTGCACTTTTTTTTATAATATGCCTCTTTCTTCACACAGCTGGGAGACCTTGACATTGGCCCTCTCATGTCCAGAAAGAAAGCTCTAATTGCTTTCTCCTTCTGACAGCAAACATTGGAGCCTGGAAGCTATGCTCTATGAGCGGACTGTTTTCCTTAGCTTCACTGCACCAGGAACCCTGCTCCATCTGTTGAAGAGCTTAGAAGACCAAATGCCAAAAAAAAAGAGATGGCAAACTGGCTAACAACTCAGCCAAAACCAACACTGTCTTTGGGTAATTGTCTGCCTACCCCATTTTTTTTTTTTACAAGCCTGGTAGGTTAAATATATGACTGCAGTTTCGGTAAAGTATAAATTACTCTGAGTGTGGCAGGAATGGCTCTGAGTTGGGATGTAGAAGGAAGAAGAAGGGAAGGGAGGGGTCTACTGAATTGGGGTTTTTTCCCTAAAGGTTCCTGAGTGGACAATTCATACTCTTAACTCAAGCCTTGCTCATGTTTTACAAAACACAGTCAGTTAAGATGGGGATTGTAGGAGATGACCAGGCTGAGCCTGAGGAAGGGATCAAAGTCAGAGTCCTTTGGGAGTTGGGTGGCATACAAATTTTATTAATAAATAAATTAATAAATAATAAATGCATCATTAGTCATGAGTCCATTCGCACCCACAAGAGAACTAAGTCCCGCCCACCTTGAATTAATTCTACCTTATCTACCGCCAATTTGCTTGGGCTGCTAGTAGGTCAGATTTTTGTAGAGAACTTAAGATTGAAATAAATCTTGATACCCATTTGAACCGCCTGGATCTCCTGATTTCCGTGACGCTTGACAGGGATGTCTATATCCTTGTTCCCATTCTTAAATTATCCCAAAAAATACTTGGAGGTCTTCCAACCAAATTGGCTGATCACGGATGGTCTTGTTCTTCTCCAAGCTCTTCTCCATGAAGATGTCTATTTGTCTCTTGACTGCAAGGCTCTCCAGCAGAGCACCTGAGAACATGCAGATCCTGAAAATGATGTTCCCTTTTAGAATTGAAAGGCAGAAAGGAGTTTTGGAGGAAGGATGCCGAGATCCAGGTGTAGAACCTCCCTGCAACTCTTTAAAGCAGCTCCATCTTTTCCTGGGATCATGTGGCTGCTGTCAGATGCAGCTAAGCACAACCCTCATGTCCAAAGCACTGCTAAGTGAGACAGTTGTTAAGTGAGTTTTGCCCTATTTTACAATCTTTCTTGCCATGGTTGTTAAGTGAATCGCTGGAATTGTTACGCCAATAACACGATTGTTAAGTCAATCTGACTTGATTTTGCTTGTCCAGAAGATCGCAAAAGGTGAACACGTGTCCCTGGGTCATAAAAACAGGCCAGTTGCCAAGCTTTGTCCGAAGTTTGATCACATGACAAGTGATCACATGACTGTGGGGCTGTTGTAACGATCATAAGTGTGAAAAATGGTCATGTCACTTTTTTCAGTGTCATAGCTGCAGTCGCTAAACGGAATGTTATATGTCGAGGACTATCTGTACATAGGTGGGACAATCACTCCTGTTGGAAATAGTGCCAGTTCTATGGCAGGAACACACCCAATTTAAGCATACTTGGGGAGCTGGCCCTAAACTCTCATAACATTTCAAGTGATTTTTATTTTTTTTTATTATTATTGATCATCGCACAGTCAGCCAGATGTTCAGACTGGGTTTGGCATTTTTGTCTACCTATCGAATCCTTACCAAGGACCTAGGAGAGGCAGATCTGGATGTTTGGTGGTGTTGCAGATATCGTCGCAGGATGAAAGCTATTCCAAGTAAAGCTGCCTTCTGCAATTGACTGATGGAGAATTTGTCAATGCCTATGGTGTTCAAGGCGCCCATTACTATTGGTATTACCCTTGTTTGCCTTTGCCACAGTCGTTCTACTGGTATTTCTATTTGTAGTCTTTGTATTTTGTTATCTTCTCCGGTTCTTTCTCTTCTATCCTGCTGTCTCCAGGCACTGCCACATCCACTATCCAGACTCTTTTGTCTTTCTTATCGACAACTGTTAAGTCTGGGGTGTTATGTGGCAGGTGCCTGTCTGTCTGAATTCTAAAGTCCCAGAGCAATTTAACTTCTTCATTTTCTATGACTTTCTCTATTTTATGGTCCCACCAGTTCTTGTTTGCAGGCAAATGATATTTCTTGCAGATCTTCCAATGCCCCATTGTTGCTACTTTGCCGTGCTGCTGCTTGTAGTCAGTCTGTGCGATATTCTTGCAGCAGCTTACCAGGTGGTCCACTGTTTCTTCAGCTTCTTTGCAGAGGCGGCACTTACTGTCTGTTGCTGTTAGCAGTATTATTATTATGGCCCAATAATAATCCCTCACACAGTGAGCTGGCACCCAAAAAGACCTTCAAGTCCTGAATAGCATCAGGCCAAAACCAATGCTGGGTTTGGTTTAAGCAGTGATCATCCTGATAAGATTTTGGCCTCAATACAGAGGTGGTATTCATCCGGTTCTGTCCAGTTCGGGCGAACTGGTAGTGGCAATTTTGAGCAGTTCGGAGAACCGGAAAACACCACCTCCGGTTGGCCCCGCCCCCACCGTTCCCTGTCCTATATTCCCTTTTTTTTTAGATCAGCTGATTCGCGCGGCAGAGCGGATTGCCATGCCTCAGCTGAGCTAAACAACAACTCTGCTCACCAACGCTGATACCAGGGGCGTTCTTTGAGTGTTGCCTCGTTTTCAAGCCACGCGCATGCGTGGAAGCCGCGGATGGTTGTGCGCATGCATGGATGAGGCGCGTGCTAGCGTAGCCAGTGTGTGCACGCGCTCATATTTTTGGTGCTGCTGGGCGATCTGGTAGGTAAATTATTTGAATCCCAACCCTTCCTCAATAAATAGCACCTTTTTATTTTCAAAATGAATGTTTCTTGCCACCCAACTGGATGGTGCCATCTAACTAGACTTGACAGAACTTGAGAAATTAATTGGGGTCAGTCTTGGTTAGAATTTGGGTGGGAGACCCCTAGAGAATCACAGGGTAATAGGCTACACCGGGATGTTAGAAAAAGAAACAACCACATATAAAATAGATCTTATCCTTTCGAAGAGGATATAAATAGAAATAATAAAGAGAGAGAAAGAGAGAAGGGGGGGGGGATAGAGAGATGAGAGATGAGAGAGAGAAAAAAACACAGAGAAACAGAGAAACAGAAAGAATGAAAAACAGATGAGAGAGAGAGATGAGAGATGAGAGAGAGAGAGGATAGATAGATAGATAGATAGATAGATAGATAGATAGATAGATAGATAGATAGATAGATAGATAGATAGATAGATAGATAGATAGAAAGATAGATAGATAAATAGATAGATAGATAGATAGAGATAGAAAGATGATAAATAGATAGATGATAGATAGATAGATAGATAGATAGATAGATAGATAGATAGATAGATAGATAGATAGAAAAAAAAAAAAAGAAAAAAGATAAAAGAAAGAGAAAAAGATAGATAGATAGATAGATAGATAGATAGATAGATAGATAGATAGATAGATAGATAGATAGATAGATAGATAGATAGATAGATGATAGACAGACAGATATAGGAAGAAAGAAAGAAAGAAAGAAAGAAAGAAAGAAAAAAAGAAAGAAAGAAAGAAAGAAAGAAAGAAAGAAAGAAAGAAAGAAAGAAAGAAAGAAAGAAAGAAAGAAAGAAAGAAAGAAAGAAAGAAAGAAAGAAAGAAAGAAAGAAAGAAAGAAAGAAAGAAAGAAAGAAAGAAAGAATTTTGGTCATTCTGTAAAGGAAGAATTGTCCACAGGTTGGTCTTCTGCTGCATTTATGTGTGAAACCCCTTGCTCAGTTTGGCCTGAACTTTTTCCTGAACTCTCCTTGGCCCATTTTGTGTCTTCCACTCCCAGAAATGTGCCATCAAAACTGATCCACCACTGATCCAGAGGCCGTTTCAACCTTCGGTGGGGAGAACACAGCCCCATGGACTTTTTCACTCTCCCGGCTGTGATTAAGTGCAATAGCAGCAGAAAGGAAGTGAATTAAAATATACTTCCCCATAGGAAACCCCAGCAGCTTCTATCTTTCATCCCCACTCAGTTCCCTGGATTAGTCAGCCCTCTTCTCAGCTTCTTGTTTATAATTCCCTATTCTGCAGGCACCCAGCGCAGCTCTGTTTATCTTTATTAGCTCTAATTGCTTTCCTGTTCTAATGAAATCCTGCTCTTCATCTACAGTTGGGAGGAAATGTACTCCTTAAAAAGATTCCACTGCTTAAACTGAGGTTGTTGGCAGCTTGAGCCTTTCCAGGGGCATTTTAATGCTTTTTCTCATGTCAGGGAAGAGGTTTCCAAACAAGCTCCTTTGGCTTTATATCAAGAATGGACAACCTTTGGCCTTATGGACATTTGCAGTCCTTGGCTTAATTTGAAAAGCCTTCTGCAAGAACGAAATTCAGAGCTATAGTTGGGAGTCTCTGGACTCTTCCTTCCAGCCTCTAGGTTGTTATTACTCTGGGCACATGTGCAGCTTCTCAAAGGGGAAAATCTGTAAAATGGGTAGAAATGGGATACAGGTAGTATCAACCTGGAAGCTGACCTGACCGACGCCATTTTGGAGCTTCAGTGTTGCCACACTGGAGCTCAGGCATAGGGAGGGGGGAATAGAGATAGCTGGGGTTTTGTAGCCAAAACAAAATATTTTCTCCTGGGAACCAAGGTCATTCC
This sequence comes from Thermophis baileyi, assembly GCA_003457575.1. Taxonomy (NCBI): domain Eukaryota; kingdom Metazoa; phylum Chordata; class Lepidosauria; order Squamata; family Dipsadidae; genus Thermophis; species Thermophis baileyi. The sequence continues at coordinate 119,393 of QLTV01002538.1, read as the reverse complement.
CACAGGTGGTCGGAGAGAGGAGGAGTGAAATTACCAGGCAACCAGATGACACCATGATTGGACCATGTGACTGATTGTTTGGGAAAAGGGGAAAACTTTTACTTTTAATTAGGTGAAAACCGCGGGAATATTCAGAGTCGGTTTTCACCAGCCTGTGCCAATATGATATATCCAATAAACCTGTTCTTTGAGGAATTCACCTGCCTCAGAGTTCTGTTTGTTATGGGTGTATTACTCGGAACCATGACATGTAAGTCCTCAACTTACAACAGTTTGTTTAATTACCATTCAAAGTTACAACAGCACTGAAAAAATAGGACTTCTGACTGTTTTTCACACTTAAGACCATTGCTGCATCCCCATAGCCATGTGACTAAAATTCAGCCGCTTGGCAACTGACTCCTATTTATGACGGTTGCAATGTCCCGGGGTCATGCGATCCCCTTTTGTGACTTTCTGACAAGCAAAGTCAACGGGGCAGCCAGATTCACTGAACAACCATGTTCTTAACTTAACCGCTGCAGTGATTCACTTAACAACTGTGGCAAGAAAATGGGACAAAACTCACTTCACAAATGTTTCACTTACCAATGGAAATTTGGGCTGAATTGTGGCCGTAAGTTGAGGACTATCTGTATATACTCAGGAATGTCTCTATCAGTGTTCCGAGTAATGCACCCCTAGAAGCAGAACTCCGAGGCAGATAGATTCCTCAGAGAATATGTTTATTGGATACATCATATCGGCACAGCTGGTGAAAACCAACTCTAAAAGTTCCTGCAGTATTCACCTAATTAAAAGAGCGAACATCCCCCCTCCCAGATGTCACCGGTCACATTGTCCAATGAATATAGTTGGCAGACTGCTTGGTCACTCCTCTCCTCCTTCACCAGCCACCTGTTACCATGACCTTGGTTCCCACAGGAAAACCTTTTGTTTTGGCGGTTAGCTGGGCTATCTACTTCCCCCCTCCCTTCACCCTCTCAGGCTTCGTGGCAACTATGAGGCAGCACAAGATGGCTTCAGCCAGGTTCGCTTCAGAGTTGACAGTCTCCTTGGACAGCAAAGGGGACTAACAACCAATTCCTGGAGTGCATAACACCAGACATGTCACTGGAAGGCAAAATCACGAAACTGGGTCTCACATACTTTGGCCATGTCATGTAGGGGAATTCATTGGAGAAAGCAATTATTTTGGAAAGAGTTCGCGGTAAAAGGAAACCAGGCCGCCAAAGAACACAATGGCCAGACACCATCAAACCTGATACCAGCCAGAACATACTCAAAGAAGTAGTGCAAGATCGAAAGAGGTGAAGAGACCTGGCCCAAAGAATCACCAAGAGTCAGAAACCACTGAATGGATAACATCATCATCATCATCACCACTACTCAGGAATGTCATTTTTTATCCAGCTCCGGCTCTTGTGTCTTTACTGGACCTGGGAGTAAATGTTGAATAGCTTTTTTTACAAATCAAACAGTTGTTAAAGACCAGATTGGGTGGGGGGTTTTCCCCTTGGTCAGCAGGTAGCCCTATTCACAATTGTCACTCAATAGGTGTTAACAGTGGTGAAATGCTCCCAGTTCGGCCCGGTACAGGCATACCGGTAGCGCTGCCTGCTGGTGGTTCGGAGAACCGGTAGTGACGGCAGCACGAGGCTCCACCCACCCACCTGGATGCCGCCATTTTGTTTCTTTTACTCTCTGTGCATGCACAGAGGGTGAAAAAGCCCGTGCGCGAGCGGAGCGCGGGCAAAAAAGCACGCGCGGAGCAAGCGCTTCCGAACCAGTAGGGAAGGTAAGTAGATTTCACCGCTGGGTGTTAAGTGTCTTAGTGAATGATCCTAAGCCCAAGGGTGTCAAATTCAAGGCCCGTGGGCCAAATCTGGCCCACAGGGTGCTTAGATCTGGCCCACCAGGCCACCCTGGAAATAGTGAAGGACCAGCCCACGGTGCCACTGCCAGCGAAAACGGAGCTCAGGAGGGCCGCGCGCGCCCTCCCCCCAAGCTCCGTTTTCGCTGGCAGAGGATTGCAGGAGGCCATTGCAACTGAAAACGGAGCTTGGAAGCCCGTTTTCACTGGCAGAGCACAGGCACCCCCCGACACGAGTGATGTTGAGCTGGCCACACCCACCCTGGCCACGGCCACCCCAGCCCTCAAGGTCAAACACAACCCTGATGCGGCCCTCAATGAAATCAAGTTTGACACCCCTGACATAGGCAGTCCTTGACTTAGGACCTCTGTTGAGACAGGAACTTCCATTGCTACGTGAAGCAGTCTTTGAGTGAGCTGCATCTGATTTTACAACCTTTTTTGAAGCGGTCGTGAAATGAAGCATGTGGTCATTAAGCGAATCCAACTCCCCCCCATTGACTTTCTTTGTCGAAAACCCCCAGGAAGATTGCAAATGGTGATCACATGACCCCAAGATGCTGCAACCATCATAAATAGATGCCCCTTGCCAAGCGCTTGTGTGTATGTGATCTTGATTCTTCATGTGATCGTGCTTCTATTGCAGCCTAGGATTGCTAGAGGAACTCATATCAATCAGAGTAGTTGTAGTGGGTGGAAGACTGTTCCAGATGTTAATACTTCTGGTTATGCACAAAGTTCTTCTCACGATTGGAAACAGCAGTCTGCCTTATGCACTATGCATTAAGGCAAAGAATATTCTTCCAGAGCAGATAACACGTTTCCCCTAACTGGCCCTCCTGTCATTATATCATTTCAGCAGTCTCCAAAAAGTCCAAATTTGAGGAGACAAAAGGAAATGTTGAAAGTTTATGATAGTTCTCCCATTCCGCTATTTAAAAAACCCATTATCAATATATCATATTTCATTATTAACCTCTCACTTTTACCATTACCTCTCTCTCTCTCTCTCTCTCTCTCCACCACTGTCAATTTTCTCCTGATGCTCTCTGGCTATGTGTACATGTACATGTTTATTACAAAGGCTTTATTTTTCAAAGGATTAGAAACTGAAAGCTGAAAGGGAAAACAACTCTTTTTAATCTCATGAAACCCGAGCTGTTTCCTTTTGTAAGGTCTTCTCATTCTTTCTTCTTTGTGGGTCTCTTGTCACTTAGATCATCCCTGCTTTGTATCCTGCCCCATTATTGTTAATTTGGCTAAGTAATCGTTCCTTCCTTAGTGCTAAACATTCTGTTTTAATCTGCGCTACAACTATCGGCCGGGTGGATCTAAGTCAACATTTCATCTGCAAACTGACAAATTCCAAGATCAAAACAACACTTAAGCGTTGTATACATAAAGCCGGCCATCTTGGTCTCATCAAAGCTTGGACAAGCTTTTGACAACCTGATGCCCAGTGGATTTATTGAGGTAACATCTTTCCTAATTTCCATCTCACTGTGCTTTTTGGAAAGACCCCGGTTCTACAAGTCTGTTGATTTTGGTTTTTTAAAAGACTCTTGTTGTGCTGATTAAAAGAAACAGGCTTATAACTGTGTTAGCAATAGGATACAACATCTACGTAAGGCATAACACACAAAAAAACATCTCATTAAAAATCCAAACCCAAAAATATAATTAATTTAAGGGGCTGGCTGTCACCTTCAAAGCCCTTCATGGCTCTGGACCTGAATATCTCCAGGGCTTCAACCATCTGATGTTACTTGCTCATCCACCTAGATTAAGAAGAGATGCCTCTCATCAGTGGGACCACAGATGGCCTCCTCAATTATTTTCCCTTTTTTTGGAAAAGCATCCCCCCCCCAAAAAAACCCAATCCAACCGATCCCATTTAAACCTCAGGATATGTTGAGAATGAGTGTAGCATACATTGTTCTCTCCTGCAATTGGGATGTTTGCGTGTGTTTAATTGATAATAGGGATTATCAATTATCAGCATGATATGGATGCATTATTATTATGTGTCACATTTTCTTTATTTTACATTGTTTTAAACCTCTTTACATATGAGCCGAGGTAGCGCAGTGGTTAGAGTGCAGCACTGCAGGCTACTTCAGCTGACTGCTAGCTGCAGTTCGGCGGTTCAAATCTCACCGGCTCAAGGTTGACTCAGCCTTCCATCCTTCTGAGGTGGGTAAAATGAGGACCCAGATTGTTGGGGGCAATATGCTAACTCTGTAAACCGCTTAGAGAGGGCTGTAAAGCACTATGAAGCGGTATATAAGTCTAAGTGCTATTGCTATTGCTATTTACCCAGGTAATTCCCTTCAGAGTTGGCTGGTATCCAGTGGAGCAGCATATAAATCTACTAAAATAAACAAGCAGGCCATGAGTGAAATTCAAAAATTTTCCCTACAGGTTCTGTGGGTGTGGCTTGGTGGGCATGGCAGGGGAAGGATACCGCAAAATCCCCATTCCTACCCCACTCCAGGGGAAGGATACTGCAAAATCCCCATTCCCTCCCCACTCCTGGGAGAAGGATATTGCAAAATCTCCATTCCCACCCCACTCTGGGGTCAGCCAGAGGTGGTATTTGCCGGTTCTCCGAACTACTCAAAATTTCCACTACCGGTTCTCCGAACTACTCAAAATTTCTGCTACCGGTTCTCCAGAACCTGTCAGAACCTGCTGAATTTCACCCCTGAAGCAGGCATGTTGAAGGCAATGTAGATAACTCAGGGTTGATCTGTTGAGTCCTGGGTGCTCTCTGAACGTCCTTGTTTGTTTGTAGATTAGATAAGATTAACAGCAGCTAGGTAATTTCATCACCCTGATGAGTTGGATAATGAAATGCCTGCAAGCAAAAGCCAGGCTCAGAGAGCACTAAGGACTTCACAAGCAAACACATATTAATTGTTGCATTGTTGCATAGCAGTCTCATGCTTCCACTGTTGGGTTATAATTATGTTGCCCATCTCAGGCGCCCCAAAATATCCACTGTACTTGATTCATTCAAAATATACAAGTAGTCCTGGATTTACGACCACAATTCAGCCCAATGTTTCTGTTGGTAAATGAGACAGTTGTTAAGCAAATTTTGCTCCATTTTGAGTTCTTCCTTGCCACAGCTGTTAAGTGAATCACTGCAGTTGTTAAGTTAGTAACATGGTTGTTAAGCGAATCTAGCTTGCCCATTGATTTTGCTTGTCAGTTTTGTTCCATTTAGTGTGAAACAACAACACATGAGATATAGCTCAGGAAAGAAGCAAACAATAGTACAGAATAACAGAATTAGAAAGTGGGAAGGGTCCTTGGAGGTCTTCTAGTCCAGCACTCTGCTCAAACAGGAGGCCCTACCTATACCATTTCCTGACAGTTAGAACAATTAATCAGTGGAACAACTTGCCTCCAGAAGTTGTGAATGCTCCAAAACTGGAAGTTTTTAAGAAGAGATTGGACTGCCATTTGTCTGAAATGGTATAGGGTTTCCTGCCTGAGCAGGGGGTTGGACTAGAAGACCTCCAAGGTCCCTTCCAACTTTGTTATTCTGTTCTGTTCTATTTCAGACAAATGGTTGTCCAATCTCTTCTTAAAAACTTCCAGTGATAGTGCACCCACAACTTCTGGAGGCTAGTTTTTCCACTGGTTTATTGTTCTCACTGTGAGGAAATTTCTCTTTAGTTTTGTGACGGTTTTCCCCGGAGTGAAATTCAAAATTTTTCCCTACTGGTTCTGTGGGCGTGGCTTGGTGGGTGTGGCAGGGGAAGGATACTGCAAAATCTCCATTCCCTCCCCACTCCTAGGGGAAGGATATTGCAAAATCTCCATTCCCACCCCACTCTGGGGCCAGCCAGAGGTGGTGTTTGCTGGTTCTCTGAACTACTCAAAATTTCTGCTACCGGTTCTCCAGAATCTGTCAGAACCTGCTGAATTTCACCCCTGGTTCTCCCCTTGATTAATTTCCATGCATTGCTTCTTGTCCTGCCTTCAGGTGCTTTGGAGTATAGAACAATTTTCTTTGTGGAGCCCCTTAGATATTGAAACACTGCCATCATGTCAACCCTGGTCCTTCTTTTCATTAAACTTGACATACCCAATTCCTGCAACTATTCTTCATATGTTGTAGCCTCCAGTCCCCTAATCATCTTTGTTGCTCTTCTCTGCACTCTCTCTAGAGTCTCAGCATATATCATGGCAACCAAAACTGGATGTAATATTCCAAGTGCGGCCTTACCAAGGCATTATAAACTGGTACTAACACTTCATGTGATCTTGATTCTATCCTTCTGTCAATACAGCTTAGGTTTGTGTTGGCTCTTTTGGCAGCTGCAGCACACTGCTGGCTCATATTTAAGTGATTGACCACTAGGACTTCCAGATCCCTCTCGCGGTTACTACTATTGATCCAGGTACCACCTATTCTATACCAGTGCATTTGGTTTTTCTTGCCTAAGTGTAGAACCTTACTGCATTTTAGGTCCCACACTCTTTATACTCTACATAAATGACCTATGCGATCATATTACAAGTAACTGCGTTCTCTTTGCTGATGATGTAAAACTATTTAACACCACTGACAATGCTGCTGCCCTACAAAGAGACCTTGACTATGTGTCAGAATAGTCAAACAATTGGCAACTCCAAATCTCAACCAACAAATGCTCTGTCTTACACATTGGCAAAAAAACTCAGAACACCAAATACAAGCTGGGAGGATACAACCTCATAGACGATCCTCATTCTGTCAAGGACCTTGGAGTACTCATCTCAAATGATCTAAGTGCCAGAGCTCACTGTAACAGCATTACCAAAAAGGCATTAAGAGTTGTTAACCTAATTTTGCGAAGCTTCTTCTCTGGTAACATTGTACTACAAACCAGGGCATACAAAACCTTTGCCAGACCAATTCTCGAATACAGCTCATCTGCCTGGAATCCACACTGTAT
>QLTV01002538.1:84473-108569 GCA_003457575.1 Thermophis baileyi | reverse complement strand
TCTGTGTGTGTGTGTGTGTGTGTGTGTGTGTGTGTGTGTGTGTGTAAGAAGAGAGTTTTATAGATTCAGGGGAAATTTCCCTAATTGCCTTTTCTCAATGGGCAACATTTAGGAAACTACGGACATTCTAAAGATGTCATTTGGTAAGATATTAGTTAAATTTCAGATGATAGTTGCAAGGGTTTTAGAAGTAGTAAATTCAACACTTTCTTTTTTTTTAAAAAGGAAAGTCCATAAAATTTTGATATTAGACAATATTGATAGGAGAACTGCCAATGAAGTGTTCCTTTTGATTAGAAGAGATGTTGAACAATCATGTCTATTCTTGTTTTCCTCTTCTCTTTGCCATTTTATAAAATGAGAAATGAGAACTAAAATTAGAAGGGTTTGGGTTAGATGCTCTGTTTTGTGGCTGATACATTTGCTTTCTGTATATATAATATATACTGTGTATCAGGGATGGGTTCTGACTTACCTCACTGCCGGTTTGCTTCCTCACGTGCCGCGTGGGCGCGCGCGCCTTGCATGCCTTGCATGCGCGCACATGCGCAGTGCTAAAAACCAAGCTTCTGCACATGCGCAGAAGCAAAAAACAAGATTGCGGCACCTATGCCACCACCGAGAGAGCCAGTTTGGGGGCATGTCCAGCTGGCCATTGCTGCCGGTTTGGCGAGTGGGGGGAAATTCCTGCTACCGGTTCTATAGAGCCGGTCCGAACCGGCAGGAACCCACCTCTGCTCTGTTAAATCACCTGGTATACCCAAATATGGGAGGGAGCATAGTGCTTCCTTTTTTTCTTTTTTTTTATTTATGTAAAAATATGTAACATATGTATGTGTGTGTATATATATGTGTGTGTGTGTGTGTATACACATACATACATACATACATACATACATACATACATACATACATACATATACTGTATATACATACACACACACTGTATATATATAATATATACTGTGTATCAGGGATGGGTTCTGACTTACCTCACTGCCGGTTTGCTTCCTCACGTGCCGCGTGGGCGCGCGCGCCTTGCATGCCTTGCATGCGCGCACATGCGCAGTGCTAAAAACCAAGCTTCTGCACATGCGCAGAAGCAAAAAACAAGATTGCGGCACCTATGCCACCACCGAGAGAGCCAGTTTGGGGGCATGTCCAGCTGGCCATTGCTGCCGGTTTGGCGAGTGGGGGGAAATTCCTGCTACCGGTTCTACGGAACCGGTCCGAACTGGCAGGAACCCCCCTCTGGTGGGTGGAGAGCGGAAGAAGCCGCTGGCCCTGGCCAGACACGACGCATCGCAACACGAGGTGAGGGGAGACCAGTGGAGAATTCTGGAAGAGCCATCAACTCAAGTGCCGCTAGCTGATTGGTGCAAAGCTAGTTCACATCTGCCTCCCCCCCCCCATGGTGCACCAAGGTGTTTGTTGCAATATACATACATATATATATATACATACATATATATATATATATATATATATATGGGAAGCTGACACATTACAAAGTGAGGTGTCCTTAGTCCTCTCTGAGCTTGGTTCTTTTCTTTTTTTGCAGACATTTCATTATGCAAACTAGGTAACATCATCAGTGAGCTACAAATGTTCTTCTTTATTGCAAACACTACAAAGTACATAAAAATGGGTTGCCAGCCTTGTGAACCAATCCAGACAAGAAGAACACTCAGGAGACCTAGCTCTATCTTTCTTGTAAAGTTACATTAACAAAACCTTGCAAGTCTGAAAGTAGATCTCTCTCCTCTCACCTTTGCAGCCCAAGACACTGGGGAGGGTCCCTTCTGAGATGTTTGCCACATCCCATTCATTTTGTAGACTCCTGTGCCTCTTATCTGACTGTTGCCTAGCCTGCAGCTCTTCCTCCTGTCTCCCAAGGTCATTCTCAGACACCGTTACATTGGTGGACCTTCAATCACGCCATCGTGGATACTATCTTGATCGAGTGTGTGTGTGTGTGTGTGTGTGTGTGTGTGTGTGTGTGTGTGTGTGTGCCACATGCTGTGCAGATCCCTAACATTCTTTCCAATAATGCTTCTGAGTTCCAAATTTATGGTTTGAAAAAATGGGGCTTGGGTGGGTGGAAATAATAAAGGGGAAAATATCAGGGGTCTATAAAATTATACCTCCTATAGCAGCGCCCCCACCACCAAGCATTTGGACCCAGGGGACCAGTTCCGTGGAGGGTGTTTTTTCCACAGACTGGGGGGGGGGGCATGGTTTCATGAGCTGTCTGGATCCTGCACATGTACAGATGGGGCTTCGCTCACTTGTATGGCCCAGTTCCTGGTTGGCTGCGGACCGGTGCCAATTCACAGCCAAGGGGTTGGGGACCCCTGTCCTATAGAAAGGAGAATAGTCTTGTTTCCTTCTCCTAATAGTGGGAAATGGGGACACCCCTTTAAAATCCATATTAGGAGATTAAAAGGTGACCTGGCACAAATCGAAACGGTAGAATTCACTGGGGAGAGGCAAAGATTTAATTATTTCGCAAATTCCACTGGAAATACCGTAAATATGGACATTCATTGGATTTTGCAGTGGCCAAAGGCTTGTATCAAACTCTGCTTGTTAGTTAATTAAATGCTGTCAAGTTGGATTTAACCACTGGTGACGGAATGAGGCAAATGTTCGCCGTAGTTCATTATTCCCCCAATCAAAAATCTGCAAAAGAAAGCCTCTAAGAGGGAAAAAAAAGAAGAAGAAGAAAGGATATTTATTCATTTATAACATTTATATAGCCGCCCATCTTTTATAGAACAACATCAATACAGCAATAAAACTACATAATACATACATATATCTATTTTTAAAAAAAAAAAAAAACCCGGACGTGAGGTATGCTCCTAAGAATTACATTTAAATGCGGCAGGAGCTTCGTTTTAAAAGATCGTGCAAAAAGGAGATTTGCATTTTAAAAGTCTACATCAGAGAAATTTATCTATTGAAGAATGGAAGTCGGGTGATTTGCATGAAGGGAAAAAAATGTTTCTTGGGCCACTTAACATTAATAGTTATGCAAATAAGGGGAAGATGCAAAGAAAAATTGTGCGGGTTACAAGACATAACAAATATAAATGGTTACATGCTTTCTCTGATTGTTTTTAATCGGGGAAGGGGAGGGAGGACAGCGTGGAATACTACTATAACACAGTGGAAAAATACGCAGGGAGGTTGTGCAAAAATTTGTCAGATACCTAGACTTTGCTCGCAGCGGATGCAAGGATAGTTAACAACATGAATGACTCGAGAAGCAATAAAATAACATAAAATAAAAGGGTTTTAAACTCTAAGTGCTGCCTCTCTTCGGAATAGCAGTTACTGGGGAACTTGGTGGAAGGTTATTACTGCAACAATGATTTGCCCGGTGGCTCTCTAGAAAGATTTAGTTGGCTGGAAATAAAATGCTGGGTGATTAGAACTTGTTGGACTCATTCATGAGCCCTGGTACCATTCCTTCGATGTTTGAAAGAATGCTATAGAGAAGAAAGTCAAGATCTGTTTACATGTTACATGTTTCACGATGGAAAAAAGATGTTGAGACTCTAGAAAGAGTGCAGAGAAGAGCAACAAAGATGATTAGGGGACTGCAGCAGTAGTGGGTTCTAAAACCCGTTGCTACCGGTTTGCACGTGCACTCACGCACACGTGCAACACTTCTGCGCATGCGCAGAAGCGTCCCAGGTGGGTGGGCGGAGCCTCCCGCCGCCGCCACCGCTACCGGTTCTAAGAACCAGGCCGAACCGGGAGCAACCCACCGCTGGACTGGAGGCTAAAACATATGAAGAACGGTTGCAGGAACTGGGTATGTCTAGTTTAATGAAAAGAACGACTAGGGGAGACATGATAGCAGTGTTCCAATATCTCAGGGGCTGGCACAAAGAAGAGGGCCCATAAAAATGGGGTAAAATCTCTTGGCTGCCCTATTTTCCCCAGCTCTCCTGCTTGCACAATTGTGTTCAAATCTTACATCTTTCTGTGGGCACACTGAGTAAAGGTTGGCTACTATTTCTATTTGTTTGTCCCAAAAGTGCTTTTCCAAAAGGCAACTGGACTTTCTTGTTTCTTCCCACCCCCCTGAAACTGTTTTGCTTCTCATCCAAGAAGCTTCTTCAGTTCTCACAGAATGGTGGGGGATTCTTCACTTAGAACTGAAGAAGCTTCTTGGATGAGTTTAAATTTTTTTTTCAAGGGGGGGGGGGGGGACAAGAAAGTCCAGTTGCCTTTTGGAAAAGCACTTTTGGGACAAACAGATTTTGACTTTGGAAAAAGCACCTTTGGGACAACCATGACCTGGGTGATTGAGAATCTCCATGGATGTCAAGATCTGTTCTTTTCTTCGGTGAGTACAGGACATGGAATAATGAGTATAAATTATAAGAAGGCAGTTTCTGATTGACTTTTAGGAAAAAAAAAGCTTCTTAGCAGGAAGAGCAGTGGGGATGTAGTGGTAATGCGTAAGGCCATTGTTGTTTGGAGGACTTTAGTGACACATAATGAGCCGAGGTGGCGCAGTAGTTAGAGTGCAGCACTGCAGGCTACTTCAGCTGACAGCTAGCTGCAGTTCGGCATTTCGAATCTCACCGGCTCAAGGTTGACTCAGCCTTCCATCCTTCTGAGGTGGGTAAAATGAGGACCCAGATTGTTGGGGGCAATAGGCTGACTCTGTGAACCGCTTAGAGAGGGCTGTAAAGCGCTGTAAAGCGGTATATAAGTCTAAGTGCTATTGCTATTGCTATTTGGATTTTCCTTGGTATTAAGAAAAGTTTAGAAGTTTAGAGCTCATTCTGAGCTAACCTGCTTGTTTTCCACCCTTACTTGCTGAATAAAGAAGAAGGAGAGAGAAAAATCTTCACATAGTTTCAAAGCTTCCCTCGCTGTGAAAATTTCAGACTTTTAATTCCCGTTTCAGAGTCATGTGACACCTAGCCAAGGTCAGTTCCCCTGACTGTAGCAGGGCCACACAGTCATGGTGCCAGATTTAATAAAAGCCTTGGAATTGTTGTTGTTTATTAGGAGCTTCTGCACACAACCTAGGATTGGGTTTTGTGGAAACTGGCTGCCCTTGAATATCTCCGTTGTCGGGTTTTTTTTTTTTTTTTTAAAGCCTCCTGACAGCTTATATGAGATTTGGGTATCAACTTGCTTGGTACAGATGCTTTTTATGTTAGGATTTTAAATCTGTTTGCTTAAGCTAATAATGAAGCTTAGAAATCCCTTTATTTACTGAAGTGTTCATTGTCTCTGGATCCAATCCAAAACAATTGTCTGAGCACCTGACCACTACCCTGACACTCAGTAAACAAGGGGGGCAGCCATTTAAGGTAGGCCAGGCCAGGAAACAGACTCCATAAGAGCTACTGAAACTTTCTTGTGGGAGAGTTTAATAACAGAATCTCGAAAGCCTGACAGAGTTTCCACTTATACTAAACAAAATCAAGGTGAAGCAACCTTGAGTTTCTTTCTCATCTTCTCCTCTCTTTCGGGGCGAAGTTTATGTGTGTGTGTGTAATCAACCTTGCATTCCTTCTTCAAGGTTATATCTAGCACCTTCTACAGTGGGGCCAACAATGCAGAGAAGTGGCAGGCTCCTTTTCATTGACTGTGTGTCAAGATTGAAAAACGTTTAAGCTTCATGTGACTATTATTGCTTTTCAACTTGCCAAAGAACTGGGGGGAGGGAGGGGGAGATGGAATGCAAATGCTCCAGACCTCAACTGTGAGAGCCAAGGACACTTCTGCAGGTGGCAGCCAAGACATGGACTGTTATCAAAACAAAGAACGCTTCCTAACTGGACGTGACCTGTTCCATGGGAGGAGGGGTGAAACCTATTTCTTAACTATGCAGGCTTGTGCGGGGAAATTTCGAGTTGGTTTTGCTTTCTTCAGTGCTGAAATGATGTACTCAATAAAGTTTTGCTTTTGGGATTTTAAAGTTCCTGAAAGTGCCTGCTTTTGTTGGGTTCATTAGTCGTACGTGTTCAAGTGAACTCTAAACAGCAATCTGGCCAAGATATTTTAATGTTGATTCCTGGAACAATCAGGGATTGGACTAGTCTAAGTTGGGGGTCCCCAATCCCCAAGCTGTGGCCCACTACCGGGCCATGGCTCGTTTGGAACTGAGCCATGCAAGTCTAATTAATTCATGTATATCTATGATTATTGATTTTTAGAACAAAAGGCCTTTGCAGAACCTGGCTCTGGGAATAAAATCCAGCATTGCATACACTCACGAATGGAAGCAAGTATACGTGTCCCAGGATAATGTTGCAGGATCCAATCAGGGTCAGTCACCGGGACCAGAGGTTTAGTCTTCCAAGCTTTTGGATTCATCTTGGAGCCCATCCTCAGGGAACTACTCTATCACCAGATTTTCTCTCTCACCAGGTTCTTCTCTCTGATGAAAGAAAAGTTCCCTGAGGATGCGCTCCAGCACGAGTCCAAAAACCTGGAAGACTTATTAACTTCAGTTTGTTTTTTCTGATTTAGTATTTTGTGCAAACCCAGCCTTTTTGACAACTTTATTGTTCAAGCCTTTGTATGAACTCTCAAAATGAGTTAATTCAGGTACTGAGGGAAAGTTAAGAAAGTTCATGAATGCCATTTCGGTCTATCTTCCTTCAGTGCATTCTGTCAACATCACATGTTTCCTATCATTTACAAAGAAAAAGATACGAATAATGCACACTTCTATAAACCACACAACTTGTTTTATTCTCCTGCTTCCAACCAGACTGAGGTAGACGTTTCCATCTTTGCAACTTAAGTTCTCCAGCTTTACACAATGACATTAAACAGAATTTGTGACTCTTCACAGCAGTAGATTCTATTTCATCTCAGCAGCTCTCTTTTGCAAGAGGAACATGATTGGGATTCAGTTTCATGTCATATTCATATATTTCATTTAATGATGCCATGGACCAGCATTTCTCAATCCTGACAATTTTAAGATAGGTGAACTCCCAGAATTGAAGGACGCTTATCTTAAAATTCCCAAGGTTGAGAAACGCTGCCCTATGTCTATGGAGGTTCTCAGTCATCCAGGTCATGGTTGTCTCAAAGGTGCTTTTTCAAAAGGCAACTGGACTGAATGGTGGAGGATGGAAGGATTTATATTCCTTGTCAAGTTTTCTCCAAAGCACCCAAAAGCAGGACAAGAAGCAATGGATGGAAATTAATCAAGGAATGAAGCAACCAAGGGGTGGGTTCTAATTTACCTCGCTGCCGGTTTGCTTCCTCCCGTGCCGCGTGGCGGTGCACGCACTTCACGCACTGCACATGCACAGTGCCGAAAAATTTTTAAAAATATTAAAAAAATTCAACAAATAATTTTAAAAAGCAGAAAATAAGATGGCGATGCATGCGCAGTGCCAGAAACTCAGCTTCTGTGCATGCACAGAAGAAAAAAAAATTCCCCCCCAAAATTAAAAAAAAAATCCAAAAAAAAGATGGCAGCCGTGACATCACCAGTGGGTTTGCTACCGGTTCAGGCAAACCGATCTGAACTGGGAGGAACCCACCTCTGAAGCAACCTAGAACTAAGAAATTTCCTGACAGAATAATTAATCAGTGGAACAACTTGCCTCCAGAAGTTGTGAATGCTCCAACAGTGGAAGTTTTTAAAAAGAGAGTGGACAACCATTGTCTGAAATGGTATAGGGTTTCCTGCCTGAGCAGGGGGTTGGACTAGAAGACCTCCAAGGTCCCTTCCAACTCTATGCTATGCTATGCTATGCTATGCTATGCTATGCTATGCTATGCTATGCTATGCTATGCTCTGCTCTGCTCTGCTATGCTGATGAATGCAAATACTGAAGAGGTTTACAAAATTAAGTCTGATATGGTGAAAGGAGAGAGGGGTGGAGGGAGAGGGAGAGAGAACTGTCTTTTCATCTCTTATTACATCAGTTCTTGGAACCATGCAATAAAACTGACAAAAGGGAATATTTCTTCAAACAGCACCTCGTGAAGCTACAGAATTTATGTCCTCGTGGTGACGGGCCCCAATTTAAGAAGCCTTTTAAAAAGGATCAGCATTTCATGGTAGCTAAGGTAGCTTTTCTCCATTTGTGCTTAATTAGGGCAGAAGCAAGTCCTGGTCACATTTTTGCAATAGTAAAGTTGCTTCAAATTTTAAAATTTAGATTTATTTTGTATATTCAGGTACTCTTCGACTTACAACCATGCTTGGCAACTGGCATGTACTTGCGACGGTTGCAGTGTCCCGGACTCAGGTGATCATCTTCTGTGACCTTCTGACAAGCAAAGTCGATGGGAAAGCCAGATTTACTTAATAACCATCTTACTAACTTAGCAACTGCAGTGATTCACCTAACAACTGTGGCAAGAAAAGTCATAAAATGGGACAAAAATCACTTAATAACTGTCTTGCTCAGCAACAGAAATTTTGGGATCAATTGTGGTCATAAGTCGAGGCCTACCTGTATATATTATAATGTTCCTACCACCTCTTTTCCCCACAACAACAACCTGTGAGGTAAGATGGGCTGAGAGATGGGGACTGGGCCAGGAACCCAGCTGGCTTTTGTTGGAAGAAAAATCCAGTCCGGTTCCAAGCCAGGAGAAAGGCCCTGGAAATAAAATGGAGGCTGATTGGAAAGAAGGACTCTGTTTATTGATGAGCAGAACCAACAACAGCATGTAGTTCTGGGACAGCTGACAAATTGGTTTGATGAGTACATGGGTTTTTATAGGGTTCTGAGGTGCTGCAGGGGGTTGTGCAATGTCTGAAATGCTCCTAGGGGGTTGTGCAATGTAGTGAGCCTTGTGCCTTTTGCTATTCTAATGGTGGTGGGTTAATCCTATTATGTCCTAAAAGTCATGCCCTGTCCTTCTTAATCCCATCAGCTGCAGCTGAAGGTGTTTTTGTTTGTGAATAGATTGGCACAGTCTTTCTTAATGGGCACAAAATGTCCATCTCTAAAGACTTCAGGCATCTGCTGGAGGCTGTTTCACTATGCAGGAAGACTGGGGTGCTTTCTGCCTTAAAGAGCATCTTTCTCCATTTCTCCTTTGGGGAAATATAATATTCTGCCTCTTTTAATATTCCCCAAAGTATTTCATTCTCTGGGGGGAAGGTCTTCCTACACTTCCATGCTTAAGGGAGAACTAGAATTCCCAGTGCCTAGTCCAGGACTTTAACCACTATACCAAATTGGCTCTGTTATAAATCTTGCTTATGTGTGACACAGCAACACAGTCAAAGCTACCATTTCAGCTTCTTTGACCATATCTTGTGGACAACCATGGAAAGCTGTTCCCCTTTAGGGAGTGAAGAGAAGTTTCCTTTTTCCTCAGGGAGGAACTCTAGGGAAAATTCCATTGCTATGCTCCTGACCCGCCATCTTGGGCAGGTGTGGCCCAGAGGTGGGTTCCTCCCGGTTCGGACTGGTTCTATAGAACCGGTAGTAACTTGGCGGCCTGGGTCGCTAGAACCAGCAGCGACCTAGGCCTGCCACGCCCCTGAACCAGTTCTTTCGGCACCGCTGTAGGTGCTGCCATTTTGTTTTTTGCTTCTGCGCATGCGCAGCTTTTGTAAAGCACTGCGCATGCGCAAAGAACGCACGAAGCACGCACGAAGCAAGTGCGTGGCGCAACACTGAGCGAACCGGCAGTGAAGAAAACCAGAACCCACCCCTGGTGTGGCCTCACATCTTCGCTTTTTGGCTCATTCATTCTGCAGTCAAGCTGGCTATGAAAATTGAGCACCATCATTCGTGATTTACCAGGCCGTTGCTCATCTAGACTTGCTTCCTTGAGCACCTGTAACTCTCTACTTGCTAATCTGAGTAAGATGGGATCCATTAAAATGGATATTGAGCATCTACATTGCAGAAAAATCTGGGTGTACTAAAAACTGCAACTATGGCAATTTGGAGGGGGGGATAAAGAAAAACACAGTCAGATCCTTTCAGGAGTCAGGCTAAGGAGACAAAATGCAATTTAAAAAAAAATATAATGTTATTAAAAGTTTTAAAAACAAGAGTAAAAATGAAAGACAAACTAGAATAAAGTAAGAAGACAAAACCAAAAAAGAGGAAATAAAAGAGAAAAGTGCGATGGCAAAGTGCGAAAAGAAAAGGTAGAAGAAAACAAGAAAGGAAAGAAAAAGAGTTACAAACGTCTTCTTTACAGCAGTTGTGAGTACAATTGTAGATTTATCACTTCCTCTAAATTCAATGTGATTCTCTTCTTTCTATAATCTGTCCTAGCTAATCGTCAAAATCAAAGATCATAAGTTTATTTTTTTTCTGTTTGTTTTTTTTGAAAAGCCCACAAGGGGTTTTCAGTCAGCAATAAACATAGATATTGTCTTTTCTCTAATTAAGCAGGTCAATTTGACCTTCCCAGCACGTTCCAACAACCATTCCTTCCTTGTATGTATTGCCAGATCTTTTCCATCCTTGTGCATACATCTCGCTGCGGTTATCATATACAAAAACAAAACTCCGTGGCTTTTTTTTTTCCCCCAACTGTTTATCCATCCCTCTCAGAAGGAAAAGTTCTGGTTTCACAAGATGCAGATAAAATAAAAATATAAAAGAAACAGATAAAGTAAAGAGATAAAACAAACAGATAAAAAACAGGAGAAAGCCGGAGAACAAGCATCACTTAAACTTATACAACCACCTTGCAGGCTGTCCCTGGGTTCCCTGAGTCTAGTTTAAAAAAACAGGTTTTAAGAGCTTTCCAGAAGGTTAACAGCTTTAATTTAAAAAAAAAATCATCCCCCTTTTGTCCTTTCATCTTTTCTTTCCCCCGATACTTTACATTTTATTCTGGTTTCCCTTTCCTCTCCATGAAATACTTCACTAGGTCTTATTTCTCACTTAATTCCTCACAGTTTCCTTTAACACACATCTTCCTCACACCCAGGTCACCTCAGAACTGGACTACTGCAATGTGCTCTGCGTGGGGCTTCCCTTGAAGACTGTCTAGAAGCTGCAGCTGGCTCCAAATGCAGTTGTGCAAGCAGTAATGGGAATTTCTCGCTGGGCCCATGTGTCACTGCTGTTACACAAACTGCATTGTTTGCCAGTTACTGTATTTTTCAGACTATAAGACACACCGGAATATAAGACGCACCAAGATTTTGAAGAGGTAAACAAAAAAAAAAAAGTTTTTGCCCTCCCTGGCCCCCAGGAGCACTCTGCAGGCCTCCCAAACCCTCTGCGTGTCCCATTTTTGCAAAAAACGGGGCATGCAGAGAGTTTGGGAGGTTGCTCCTGGGGGCTGGGGAGGGCAAAAACACCCCTGTTTTTGCAAAAAAGGACCCATTTTTCGCTGGTTTTTGCCCTCCCCAACCCCCAGGATCACTCTACAGGCCTCCCAAACCCTATGCATGCCCCATTTTTGCAAAAAAACAGGCCCGTTTTTGTGAAAAATGGCCCATTTTTCACTCGTTTTTGCCCTCCTCAGCCCCCAGGATCACTCTACAGGCCTCCCAAACCCTCTGCATGCCCCGTTTTTGCGAAAAATGGGCCTGTTTTTCGCAAAAACAGGATGTGCAGGGTGGGGTTTTTGGAGGCCAAAAATGGTTGTATTCGGTGTATAAGATGCACCAACATTTCCACCCTCTTTTGAGGGGGGGGGGAAGTGTGTCTTATAGTCCGAAAAGTACAGTAGTTTCAGGCAAATTTAGTGAAGTAAATAAATCTCTAGTGTTAATGCTTTTTCCCAATACAAGTAGTCCTCAACTTACAACCGCAATGGAGCCCAAAAATTCCTTTGCTAAGTGAGACAGTTTTTAAGTTAATTTTGCCTCATTTTACGACCTTCCTTGCTACAGTTGTTAAGTGAATCACTGCAGTTAGCAATAGCACTTAGCACTTAGACTTATATACCGCTTCATAGTGCTTTACAGCCCTCTCTAAGCGGTTTACAGAGTTAGCATATTGCCCCCAACAATCTGGGTCCTCATTTTACCCACCTCAGAAGGATGGAAGGCTGAGTCAACCTTGTTGTTAAGTTAGTAACACGGTTGTTAAGTGAATCTGGCTTCCCCCTTGACTTTGCTTGTCAGAAGATCAAAAAAAGGGGATCACCTGATCCTGGGAGATTCCAATCGTCATAAATATGAACCAATTGCCAAGCATCTGAATTTTGATCACGTGACCTGCAACAGTCGTAAGTGTGAAAAATGGTCACACATCACTTTTTTCAGTGCCGTTGTAAGTTCGAATGGTCACTAAATGAACAGTTGTAAGTCGAGGATTATACGTACTGGAATCTGTGCCCATTCCTTTTTAAAATATCTTCCTTTCCCTACATTCTCTCTAGACTGTGCAAAGGTTCCTATTTCCATGTGATATTCACTTATGCAAAGCTTCCCAAATTTGGCAACTTTAAAGTGTTTGAATTTCAACTCTCAGAGTTCCCCAGCAAGCCTTATTCTTGAGCTAAAATACAGCATACAGGTAATCCTCAACTTACAACCTTTTGCTTAGTGACTGTTCAAAATTCCAACGGCATTGAAAAAAGTGACTTATAACTGGTCCTCGCACTTATGATCGAACGGCAAAACTGTGATCAAAATTCAGACAGTTGGCAACCGGCATGCTGTATATTTATGCAGGTGGCTGTTCTGACCCAGCCTTCGCAAGTAATGATAAGCCATTTACTCGCAAGTAAAACAACCCCCTTTTTTTATAACAGGGCAGTAACAGTCTTTTATTCATGGGGATAAACAAAATACCAAACGTAATTAGTCCCAACAAACCTGGGTTTAGCCAAGGAATTCGAATTGCTTGCTGTATACTAGAAAACGAACCATTGTCTGTGACAACTGGCTACTCCCAAACCACTACTATTTATTTCCCAGCCAGGGAGGGGCTGACTAGCGTCTATGTCTGCTTTTCCCTGAGACCCGGCTTATTGCTTTCCTTTGCTGTCCTCTCCTCTCTGTGCATACGCGCATCTGGGATGGGCCCCATCTGTTCCTCCCCCTCACTCAGCTCAGGCCCTGAAGACAGCTGCCTCTCCCCCTGGGGGAGGATAGAAAGCCCCGCCTTTGCCTCTGACTCTGATGCTGTTTCCTTATAAGAGCCTTCCAAAGGCTCCGAAGCCGGACCAGGCCTCCCTCCCTCCCTCCACCTCCTCCTCACCTGACTCTGCCGCTAGCTCTGCTGGCAGCCGACGGGCCACAACAGGGGCAGCATCCTGGGGTCATGGGATCACCATTTGCGACTTTCCCAGCAACTTCCAATGAGCAAAGTCAATGGAGAAGCTGGATTTGCTTAAAGACCACATGTTTCATTTAACAATGAAGCTTAAGTGTTTAGTGATTTACTTAGCAACTGTGACAAAAACGGTCACAAAATCGGGTGTGACTCACTTAACAAATGCCTTGCTTAGCAATGGAAATTCTGGTCTCAGTTACCTATAGATCCATTGGGAATCTTTGTTTATTTGTTTGTTATGCCGCCCATCTCCCCTATGAGGTGACTCTGGGCAGCTTCCAGGTTATAGGACAAATAGAAAAATATAACTAAATGTTGAAGTTGAAATGTAAACACTACAGAAAAGAAGCTGAGGCACTGGAAAGAGAAGAGCAACAAAGATGATTAAGGGACTGGAGGCTAAAACATATGAAGAACGGTTGCAGGAATTGGGTATGTCTAGTTTAATGAAAAGAAGGGCTGACACGATAGCAGTATTCCAATATTTGAGGGGCTGCCACAAAGAAGAGGGAGTCAAGCTATTCTGCAAAGCACCTGAAGGCAGGACAAGAAGCAACGGATGGAAACAAATCAAGGAGAGAACCAACACAAAACTAAAGACAAATTTCCTGACAGTGAGAACAATTAATCAGTTGAATGGCTTGCCTTCAGAAGTCGTGGGCGCTCCATCACTGGAGGTTTTTAAGAAGAGACTGGACAGCCACTTGCCTGAAATGGTATAGGGTCTCCTGCTTGAGCAGGGACTAGAAGACCTCCAAGGTCTCTTCCAGCTCTATTCTGATTGATTGATATGTTGAGACTCTAGAAAGAGTGCAGAGAAGAGCAACAAAGATGATTAGGGGATTGGAGGCTAAAACATATGAAGAACGGTTGCAGGAATTGGGTATGTCTGGTTTAATGAAAAGAAGGACTAGGGGATACATGATAGCAGTGTTCCAATATCTCAGGGGCTGCCACAAAGAAGAGGGAGTCAAGCGATGGGTGGAAACTAATCAAGGAGACAAGCAACCTAGAACTAAGGAGAAATTTCCTAACGAGTAACCAGTGGCTTGCCTCCAGAAATTGTGGGTGCTCTTATCACTGGAGGTTTTTAAGAAGAGATTTTTTCTGGAATGGTATAGTCTCCTGCTTGAGCAGGGGGTTGGACGCCAAGGTCCCTTCCAACTTTGTTGTTCTGTTAGTCTGTATTCTATACAAAAACCCTGTTTGCACCTATCCAAAGTGCTGAAATGGTGCACCAATTTGTAGATTTCTCCTCTGTATTCAGAATAAGTTCTCTGAGGATTATACACTGAATGAACTTGCATGAAATCTTCCCTCTACAAGTATCAAGATTTGAATATGAAAAAGAGATGCTTTTGCAACAAAGGAGCAAAGCTAAATGCAAGGAAATAAAAGTTATCCCTGGAAGTTTTGATAGATCATCTTAGAGTAAACACAAAAACTGGGAAATCGTCCAAGAAGTAGAGCAGCTGAAGTTACACTTACGATGGTATCGGAAGAATAAAAACTGCTGAAGCAATGTTAAAAATTAATTATTATTTGGACTCTAAATCAGGTCTCATAACTATTCTGAACAGTCAGATTTTCCTCACTGGGTAATTTCTGAAAATATACATGTTGGAAAGCAGCTCAAAAGTTATTGCGATTCCATTTTATACTCCTGGTTCGCAAACATTATTAGTTTTATTGTCTCCCTTAATTGCAAACCCACTTTTGGGGTAATGTGCTTGCTTCTTTCACACAGCAGAACCAGGATAAAAATACAGGTTAGTCCTTGACTTACGACCACAATTGAGCCCAACATTTCCTGACAGTTAGAATCAGTGGAACGACTTACCTCCAGAAGTTGTGGGTGCTCCAACACTGGAAGTTTTTAAGAAGAGATTGGACAACGATTTGTCTGAAATGGTATAGGGTCTCCTGCCTGAGCAGGGGTTGGAGTAGAAGAGCGTAGGAACTCAGTAGCCAATAAGCAGCGCAGATGCGAACACATGACATAAAGACTACATTTCCCAAAAGGAAATGCTACATTTTCCTTAAGGGGACAGTTCCCAATTCCTAAGCTAACTATACTCTCTAGTCAGCACAAGTGAGTTGGACTAGAAGACCTCCAAGGTCCCTTCCAACACTATTATTCTATATTTCATGATCAATGGAACGGCTTGCCTTCATGAGTTNTGGAGTGGGCTGGGAATGGAGATTTTGCAGTATCCTTCCCCTGGAGTGGGGTGGGAATGGAGATTTTGCAGTATCCTTCCCCTGGAGTGGGGTGGGAATGGAGATTTTGCAATATCCTTCCCCTGCCACGCCCACCAAGCCACGCCCACCAAGCCACACCACACCCACCAAGCCATGCCCACAGAACCGGTAGTAAAGAAAATTGGATTTCACCACTGTGTCAGAGGAATATGTGTGAAGAATGTAGCTATTAGGTAAATATTGAGCAGTGACTGTGTGAAAGTTCTCTTCCCCTAATTATTGAACAATAGCCACCAGCCCTGAATGGCTGCAATTTTTTTGTTAGTTTTAGACTTGCAAGTTTCCCCATTTTGATAACATCTAATGTCTGAATAAATCTGAAAATAGTCAAAACATTCCAGGTCAATTTCAGGCATATTTTAAAGTTGAATCAGAATCAAAATCAAAATCAGAATAGAGCCGGAAGGGACCTTGGAGGTCTTCTAGTCCAGCCCCCTGCTCAAGCAGGAGAACCTATACCATTTCAGATAAGTGGCTGTCCAGTCTCTTCTTTAAAACCTCCACTGATGGAGCACCCACAACGTCTGAAGGCAAGCTGTTCCACTGGTTAATTGTCCTCACTGTTAGGAAGTTTCTCAATTCCAGGTTGCTTCTCTCCTTGATTAGTTTCCGTCCATTGTTTCTTGTCCTTCCTCTCTTCTGGTGCTTTGGAAAATAAATTGACCCTCTCCTCTTTGTGGCAGCCTCTCAAATATTGGAACACTGCTATCAAGTACCCCCTAACCCTTCTTTTCTCTAGACTAGACAAACCCAAATCCTGCAACCGTTCTTCATATGTTTTAGTCTCCAGGCCTTTAATCATCTTTTAAAGTTGATTCAGAGGTCTGTGCCATACAGCTGGTCATCTCCTATTGTCACCTAGTCTTATGGCACCCTAATCATAAGCAAACATAACAAAATAAGTTTTTGCAAATTATAACTCCTGTCATGCATAAAGACATGAAGTGTTATGCAAAGTTCCAAGAATATGCACGTGTGATTTGGGGCAGTGGAATAAAGAGGTAAATATAAAGGGTTCCCTACCCAGTCATGTCCAACTCCAGGGGACCAGAGGTGGGTTCCTACCAGTTCAAACCGGTTCTTTAGAACCGTTAGTAAACTGGTGATGATGTCACGGAATACCGAACCAAGATGGGTGCCGCCATCTTGGATTTTGCTTCTGCGCATGCGCAGAAGCTATTTTTTATTGTTGCGGGTTAGGGTTAGGGTTAGGGCGCGACCCTGAGCGAACCGGCAGCAACAGGATCCACAACCCACCCTGCAGGGAATGGTGGTCATTCTTAGCAGAGGGAGCCAGCATTGTCCGAAGATGCATCCATGGTCATGTGGTCAGCATGATTATACTCCAAGGCTTATGGAATGTTGTTATCTTTCCATCAAAGTGGTACCTATTCATCTACTTGCATTTGCATGCTTTCGAACTGCTATGTGGGCAGGAGCTGGAGCAAGTAACAGGAACTCATCCCATCTGGTGCTCGAGCCAGGCTGTCAGCTTAACCTATTTAACAGCAGCCATTTGCACAGAAATGGAAGATCACAGTGACGCAGTGGTTAGAATGCATTACTGCAGGCTACTTCTGCTGTCTCCTGGCTGCCTGCAATTTGGCAGTTCGAATCTCACCAGGCTCAAGGTTGACTCAGCCTTCCATCCTTCCGAGGTCGGTAAAATGAGGACCCAGATTGTTGGGGGCAAATATGCTGACCCTGTAAACCACTTAGAGAGGGCTGTAAAGCACTGTGAAGCAGTATATAAGTCTAAATGCTATTGCTATCCCCACAATGGATGAATTGCTGCAAAAACTGATGGAGTTAGCAGAGATGGCTAAATTGACTGTTTTGATCAAAGAAAAGAACACAATTACCTTTGTTTCTACTTGGAAACCACTTCTGGACTTTGTGCTTGAGGTGGAAAAAAATGAAACTTTGATTTTGAGTTTTACCGATTAGATAGATTTGTTCTTAGAAATGGCTAGTTTATACTATGATGTAAAAGTAAAAAGTTGAGGTTTGAGGTTAATGCCTTATTCTACTGTACCAAAGGGAGTCGGAAGTCAGTGCCTTTTTTTTTCCCCTTTTCTTTCCCTCACTTTTCCCTTCCCTATTTTCCCTACTATTTATTTTTGTATTTTTTTTGTCCTATATTATAAACTAATAAAAACTATTTAAAAATAAATAAATAAATAAATTTAAAAAAAACAAAACAAAAAAAACCAACAGCCATTTTCTGGATACATTTTTAATTGCTTTCCTTATAAAAACATTTAATTCTAATTTATGTTTTTAACTTTTTACAGTCTGTTCTTACTTTTCCCCCCCATTTCATTAGTGGCCTAGTCACTTATCTGAGTTTTTTTTTTTTTTAAAGTTAAGGTAAAATTACCTCAATTCCCACTGAACTGCAGGTACACATCCATACAATTTTCATGTTGTGACACAAAAATGGATTGCTTTTTTCTGAAGGTTTTTGGTTTTTTTTAGAGTTGCTAGAAAGACAAGAGAGACATCAAATAAAAGAATAGATACAGTAGAACAGTGGAGTTTGTAGGCTGGCGGCGGGTAAATAAAACATGTGTGGTATAGAAATAAAAAGCCACTTTCATCCAGGTTGAAGTCCCAAAACATTGGATTCCCATTGAGTTCTTCGTTGCACCATTTTAAACCTTTTTTTGTTACAAAACAGTCACTTTTAAGTGCACAATACACTGGAAGGTAAACATTTTAAAATATTGCCACTGCTTTCTGAAGCCAAATTTAAGTCCATTTATTCCACGTGCAGAAGGAAAGTGAAGCACACTCAGTCTGGAGTACCACTTCACACAGTTGGGGTTGTTGTTGTTTTTTTCTCATCCTTGTTCTGTGTATTGATTTTGCTGTTATCCTGTGTTGCCTTTTTAATCAATTCTATTTTATTGTTTGAAACTGATTGCGAGTGTCATCACTGGAGGGGGGTGAGGCGAGCGTGAATAAATAAAGAAACAAACCCATAAAGACAAAGGAGGCAGGCCAGGCTGGCTTTTGACAGCTCAGCGCATTGATCTTGGAAACGGCATATACAGTAATGTGAAAAATGAAATGTTTGCCTGCCATCTGCTTCACTCAAGGCTCGGCCAGAATTCCTCCATTGAAGTATTTCGGCAGCCAAAAACACACATCTCAAATATTACACTTCACAATCGTTTAAAGGCCTGCTTAATTGAGAATGATGTTGTCGCAGTGTCATCCTGAGCCCTGCACAAGTACCGTGGCAGAACAACAATGCCGGGCTGGTGAAGTCCTTGATAAAAGGACTACTCTAGAAAAAGTGCAGAGGAGAGCAACCAGGATGATTAGGGGACTGGAGGCTAAAACATACGATGAACGGTTGCAGGAACTGGGCATGGTTAGTCTAGCGAAGAGAAGGACCAGGGGAGACATGATAGCAGCGTTCCAATACTTGAGGGGCTGCCACAGAGAGGAGGGGGGTCAAGCTATTTTCCAAGGCACCTGAAGGCCAGACAAGGAAGAACGGATGGAAACTGAACAAGGAGAGATTCAACCTGGAAATAAGGAGAAATTTTCTGACAGTCAGAACAATCAACCAATGGAACAGAAGTTGCCTTCAGAAGTTTTGGGAGCTTCATCACTGGAGGTTTTCAAGAAGAGATTGGACTGCCATTTGTCAGAAATGGTGTAGGGTCTCCTGCTTGGGTGGGGGGTTGGACTACATGACTTACAAGGTCCCTTCAAACTCTGTTAACCTGTAAATCTGTAAAAGACACTACAGGTAGTCCTTACGGCTTACGACCACAGTTGAGCCCAAAATTTCTATTGCTAAGCGAGACAGTTGTTAGGCGAGTTTTGCCCCCATTTATGGCCTTTCTTGCCACAATTGTTAAGTGAATCACTGCAGTTGTTCAGCTAGTCACACCGTTGTAAAGTGAATCTGGCTTCCCCATAGACTTTGCTTGTCAGAAGTTCATCACATGACCCCGGGACACTGCAAACGTCATAAATATGAGTCAGTTGCCAAGTGTCTTAATTTTGATCATGTGACCATGGGGATGCTGCAACCGTCATAAGTGTAAAAAACCATATTTAGTCACTTTTTTCAGAGCTGTTGTAACTGTGAACGGTCACTAAACGAACTGTTGTATGTCAAGGACTACCTATATTAGCATCAACATGGATTGGCCAAGAAAACTTACCACCAGAACATCTTGAGGTGTACCTTCTCGTTGGTAACACAATCTCCTTTTTTACCTGTGTTTTAGTGATTTATTACCAACCCCCTTCCGTTCCCATTTCATGCTACTTTTCCTGAATTTCCAGAGTCAATTTAAATGAATTTTGGCAGTAGTTTGCTGTCCAAGCTTGTCATTTAGTTCCTGAATGTTTCATTACCAGGCTAGGTAACATCATCAGTGGGACTTGGGTAGAAGTGTCCTGTCCTATTCCTCTTTAGCTTATATATGTCTTGTGTGCCGGTGTGGTGAGTTGGTCACATGATTGGCTGTTCGTTTGGTGCTATATTTAAATTCTGAGGAGCTGATTGGTCCTCTTGTTGATTGGTTGTCCGAATGGTCTGGTTTCTTACGTGTTCATATGCTGTATGTCAACTCTGAAGCGGACCCGGCTGAGGCCATCTTTGTGGCTTCAGGGTTGCCACAAGGCAGAAGAGGGGACAGGGAGGGGGGAATAGTTAGCTGGGGTTTTGCAGTCAAAACAAAAAGTTTTTCCTGTGGGAACCAAAGTCATTCCAACAGGTGGCTGGGAGAGGAGGAGTGAAGTAACCAAGCAACCGGCCAGCACCTCTATTGGACAATGTGACTGATGACTTGGGGGAAGGGGAAAACTTTCATTTTTTAATCAGGTGAAAGCCGCGGAAACTTTCAGAGTCGGTTTTCACCAGTTGTGCCAATATGATGTATCCAATAAACCTGTTCTTTGAGGAATCAACCTGCCTCGGAGTTCTGCTTTCAATGGGTACATTACTTGGAATGCTGACACTGTATATAAAGAGAAGCAATTTATAAACATATTGATTTAGATCCATCGGATGGTCCTGGTTCCAACTCCTCCTCATCCTCCAAACCAGGATCTGATGGGGCCATGACAAACTAAGATCCGATGGGACCATGACAAAACCATTGACAAAATCTTAAACATGAGCTACAAGTATTTTCTATTATTTCAAATTTAAATGAATTTCCAGTGGCACGTTGCAAAGTTTTGCATCCTTCTTCACCCTGAATTCATTTGTCATCGAATACAGGCAATGATCTGCCGACACAAAGGCATACTTCAGTGATGCTTTTATACTACAAGACAATGGCATCATAAAACCAGAATCCTTTTGCACTGATCCAGAAAAAAGGCAGCTTTCTAAATCACAGAGCGTGGGTTAAAATCTCACCGTCACCCGTAATAACTTTCACAGAGACATGCTAGTCTTTTAGACCCACCTGGGCGATAAATGCTGGATTTGTTCTGCTCGGTGACCTGAGATGTATTGATGTAAAGAGGCTTAGAAACCCTTTAATGAATGCAATAAAAAATAAGGGCCTAAATGCAAATCTGTGAGGCAGAGATGGACCACCTTATTCCCTCTTCTGACTCTAATTTCAGGGATGGAGCCTGAAGAAAAGGAGTGTCAGATTTGAGGACACCGGAATAGTGTTAGCATAATATAGGCTTAACATGACACCGGCTTAACAGAAATCTCCACACTTTATCACAACTAATAAAGGAGAATATTTGTAGCTCAGAGTTGAAATGAAGAGTCCTTCGTGCAATTTGATCTTGGTTGTTTGGCTGTTTGGTTGTTTGGTTTGGTTGTTTGGTAGGTAACTGATGATATTACCTAGTTTGGATAGTGAGACAACTAAATTCGGAGAGCACCAAGGAAACAACAACCAAGAAAGAAAACAACCAAAACCAGAGAGCACCAAGGACCCTTCATTTATCACAACTCTCTATCCACGTCCTTTGGAGAAAAGGTTGACACCTTCTTCTTTGTAGCAGCCACTCAAATATCGGAAGACTGCTATCATGTCACCCCTAGTGCTTATTTTCATTAAACTAGACATACCCAATTCCTGCAACTGTTCTTCATATGTTTTAGCCTCCAGTCCCCTAATAAATAGGATCCGCAGTAGGTCCTCTCCACCCCTAGGATGAGATGGTTCAACAGGTAGCCTGGACCTATGCCTTTAAGGGCTTTAAAGGTCCTAACCAAGATCTTGAACTGCACCTGGAAGCTGATAGGTAGCTAGTGCAGCTTGCAAACAGAGGTATAATATGGGCCATTCTTTGGACCATCTGAAACTTCCAAATGGATGAATAACTTCTTAAATAGAAGCAATCCTTGGCTCCGTTTGTTGAGAAAGGTATACTTTTATTGGAAGTTGGGGGTATTGTAGTAATGCACAGCCAGAACTGAGAATTGCACACCAATATCCCTAAGTTCAACTTTTCCCTCCCTTAATTGCCTCCCATCGTTGACACACACATCCCATGACCAGGGGTGAAATTCAAAATTTTTCCCTGCCAGTTCTGTGGGCGTGGCTTGGTGGGCATGGCAGGGGAAGGATACTGCAAAATCTCCATTCCCATCCCATTCCAGGGGAAGGATACTGCAAAATCCCCATTCCCTCCCCACTCCTGGGGAAGGATACTGCAAAATCCCCATTCCCTCCCCACTCCTGGGGGAAGGATATTGTAAAATCTCCATTCCCTCCCCACTCCTGGGGGAAGGATATTGCAAAATCTCCATTCCTACCCCACTCTGGGGCCAGCCAGAGGTGGTATTTGCCGGTTCTCCGAACTACTCAAAATTTCTGCTACCGGTTCTCCAGAACCTGTCAGAACCTGCTGGATTTCACCCCTGCCCATGACCAATCAGGTTCAAGCAAGATGTTTTCAGAACGGTCAGTTCAAGTGTAGGTTGGTATGCAGCTGCTTTCTTCTCCCAGCTGGGTGACCTTGAAGCAGCGTCTCAAGGAGATACAAAAGTTACTTTCACTTTCCCCCAAGCGTTTCCCCCTCCAATCCACCCTCCCCAGAGTTCATGGCAGACTGTCACCACATGGCAGTGAAGCACACAAACAAGGGTAAGGTGGCGGCTGACAGGTAATCTTAGGACATTTATACAGGTACTGGAATAATCCTAAAGGATTACAGATAATGTTTGATTTCAGACCATTTATTTAGCAACCGTTCAAAGTTACAAGGGTGTGGAAAAAGTTACCAGCAGTTCTCATTCTTATGACCATTGCAGCATCCCTGCAGTCATGCGATTGCAATTTGGAGATTTGGCAACCAGCTTTAATTTATGATTGTTACAGAGTCCCAATTTGTGACAATTTGTGATGGATTCAGACAGGCAAAGTCAATGTGGAAGTTGGCAGGGAAGGTTACAAGTTGTGGTCGCATAAAGTCTCACTTAATGACCGCTGCAAAAAAAAATCACAAAATCATGTGCGGTTACGTGATGCCTCATTTAATGATTGCACTACTAAATGACAAATTTTCCAGTCCCAATTTTTGGCGTAAGTCAAGGTCTAATGTAGATCAGGATTCTATATTAGCTCAAAACTTGTTTGCTGCAATCAACTATCTCAATGTTTCTCCACCTTGGCAACTTGAAGAGGTATGGACTTCAACTCCCAAAATTCCCCAGCCAGCTGGCTGGGGAATTCTGGGAGTTGAAGTCCATACCTCTTCAAGTTGCCAAGGTTGAGAAACACTGAACTACCTTATCATCTCTAGGAAGGCCACCATTATCTGGCATTCACAAGTCTTTTGAATAGGAACCATAATTGTCTTTGCTGTTTCATTTCATATCTCAAGTAGGGCAACAGACTGAGAGCCCAGCCAAATACATTCCCTTCCGTATGAATTTAATTAAAGTAAAAAAGATTTTACAGACCGTGATTTGAAGCCCTAATTATACACACACATTTTCCCATGCCTGTGTCTGGGGTTTAATATGAATAGTTTAATTTTTGCTACCGCAAACTCTGTGAATTTTGCGAGGAAACTTAAGCCACGGTTTGGCTTTCTTTTTTCTTCTTCTTTTTTTTAGAAGCTTTATTTGGCTTGAAAAAGCAACCTGTCAGAGATATAACATGGCTCTGCCCAATAGTTCTGTTTCTGAGATATGTTCTCTCCAGGCAATGTGCCTCTGAACTTTTGATTCCTGCTGCAAAATTAGCATCACTCTCCGCCCTGAAAGATTTTGTGGGCTTACAAAAAAATAGTCCTGAGTTATTAACAAAAAAAAAAAAAAAAAAAAAAAAGCTGCCATATGGGAAATTATATCCAATATAATAACACCCAGGTTGCATTCCCACAATTACTGTTTACTGAGCCTCTCCTGATTACTGAATTAATTTGTGGGTGTATCTCTCTATTTATTTATTGCACATTCATTTAAATGCCACCCATTTGCAAACACACAGGATGGTTTACATAATAAAAAGAATGAAATACCAAGTAGCAACTGGTAAATACAGCTATCCCCTATAAAATCAAAGAATAGAATGGAATGGAATGGAATAGAATAGAATAGAATAGAATAGAATAGAATAGAATAGAATAGAATAGAATAGAATAGAATAGAATAGAATAGAATAGAATA
>QLTV01002538.1:68548-80738 GCA_003457575.1 Thermophis baileyi | reverse complement strand
CCTCCCTTCCCTTCCCTTCCCTTCCCTTCCCTTCCCTTCCCTTCCCATCCCTTCCCTTCCCTTCCCTTCCCTTCCATTCCATTCCTTTGCTGAGACACAAACACCTAGCCCCTAATTGGGAAAATATCAGCCAAGTTCAGCCTGTGTGAAAGCAGCCACTAGCTAGCAGGATGGGAGGGAGGAAGGGAGGCAGGCAGGCAGAAGTCAAATTCCCAAGTGGTTATTCTTTCCAGATTTTTTGGGAGCCTAACGTTGCCTTGGGAACCTGGATGTGGGTTCCTCATTAACGCTCTTTGGTTCTTAATGAAAAGCAAGAAATTCCTTTTCTAGTGTCGCCTTGCTGGAGAAAACTGTCGAGTGACGGCAGAGTGATGCTTTCAAACGCTTTGCTGGATGGCTTCTCCCATTCACCTGTATTATGCTTCACCGCCAAAGAAACACTGAAAAGCTGTCCATAGGCATCTAGCAAAAAGAGCAAGCTATTATTTATGCATTAGCATTGCACAAGCCAGAGTCCGTTTGGGGGGGGTGCATTTTCCCTGGGCCCCAATTATATCCGCAAGCACAGTAAGAATCTGTTGCCATCCACATTCCCTTTTCCTTCGGAGAAGCTTTCATTCTTCTAATGCAACTTTCTGAATAGCCCTAAAGCGTCTTAATCTTTAAAAACCAGCTATGCATTACTGACCTTACCAGACCACGAGATTCTACAGTATTAGAGGCAGAGACAGCAGGTCACATGTACACCTTATCCAAAATAACAAATATCTAGGGACATTATAGTAATAAACTATCAACCAGTAGTAGGCAGAGAGGAATGGCTTTGAGAGACATATGGAAGAGCAGCTATCAAGACATCAGTCGGATAAGAGAAACTTAAGTCTGGGGCAGAACTGTAACCTGAGAAAGCGTCTTGGACAAGACCCTCCCTCGTTCTCGCAAAGATGAGGGAGGTTGAGGGGAGTGCATTCAGACTAGCAGGTGTTTGTTACTGTAACCTTATAATGAAACAGACATTCATGCCTGGAGAGTGGACTTGAACCCAGGTCTCTCCAAATGCTAAAGAACTGATACTTTCATAAGACCTGAAAAGTATGATAAAGGGAACCTATACTTAATATTACATGTTTTGACAGCAGCAAGAATTGTATTTGCCCAGTACTGGAAAAATGAGGAAACACCTACAGAGGATGATGTAAAAAAAAAAAAATTAGATTGTGCAGAAGTGGACAAAAAAAAAAAAAAAAGAAGATACAGAGTATTTTTGACATGGGACTTGTTTTATAAATGGTTGGATAGTAGAGGTAGAAATTAGGAGTGGGAAAAGTATTACTATATATATAAATAAATTGACCCAGACAATACGCTGTTCACTAAGAACTTATGTATGCAATGTGAAAATATATAAATAAACTGTTTTTTTTTTAAAAAAAGAATTGATACTTTCAAACTGGTGTGGTGAAGACTCTTGAGCATTCCTTGGACTGCAAGGAGAACCAATCAGTCAATCCTGAAAGAAATCAACCCTGTGTTTTAGAAGGACAGATCCTGAAGCTGAAGCTCAAATCCTTTGGCCACCTAATGAGAAGAGAGGACTCATTGGAAAAGACCCTGATGTTGGGAAAGATGGAAGGCAGAAGGAGAAGGGGACGGCAGAAGGTGAGATGGTTAGATAATATCAATGCAAAGAACATGAAAGTGGGAAAATTCCAGGAGACCATAGAGAACAGGGGACCTGGCATGCTGTGGTCCATGGGTTTGCAAAAAGTTGGACATAACTTAGTGACTGAACAATGACAACGACTCCTCAAGTGCTCCTCCAACCAGGGGTGAAATGCTCCCGGTTTGCTCGTACCTGTCGGTCGCTGTAGAGCCGGTCGCCAAGGTAGCGCGAGGCGCCGCCCACCCGCCCGGATGCCACCCGGATGCCGCCATTTGGGTTCTTTTACCCTCTGCACATGCGCAAAGCGTTCTGTGCATTCGCAGAGGGTAAAAGAACCCAAATGGCGGCATCTGGGCGGGTGGGCGGTGCCTCGTGCTACCTTGGTGACCGGCTCTACGGCGACCGACAGGTACGAGCGAACCGGGAGCATTTCACTCCTGCCTCCAACCCTTTAACCACCTCATTTATTGGGCTCTTGGGCTGAAAATTTATTGGGCTCTTGGGCCAAAAGTCACCCAGGAACCTCTGTGTCTTGGGAAACTAAAATCCTTCACCACTATCCCTTATTGTCAAGTCCCGATCTGGGGCTCACCATACCTGGGGCGGGGAAACGGAGCTGCTGCAAGCGGAGCTGGCGGGAACGTCTATGGAGCTGATACATGGCTGTGGAGGCTGCGGAGACTGCGGCGACGGCAGGATGCATCAGAACAACGCCCGCCAGCCGCTTGTCAGCGGCCCATTCCCTTGGCCGGGTCTGGCCGCGATCGGCGCTGGCAGGCAACGGGGTGTGCAGCTGGCTCACAGAAGGCAACAGGCACCGGAGGCAACGAGGCTTCCAGTGGTGAAGCATCATCGCCACCCATCAGCTGTTCACCCATGCGGCCGCCCACGCACTCATGCAACTCCAGTCGTGCGGCCCAGGACTCTGCACCAGGCTGTTGGCCCTGCCACACCGCTGCAACCGGATGTCAGCCACAGACAGGTGGATGCTGGGTGGCCAGCAACCCTGGTAGCGGGCGTGGCCTCAGACTATAAAGTGCGCTGGGAGGCGAGAGCTCCCAGCACTGACTTTGCACAGAATTGTTATACCCATTGTTTTGTTTATTTATTTATTTATTTATTTTATTTTATTTTATTTATTTATTTGTCAAGAAGTGCAAGGAAACAGGGCACATGAAAAAATGGCACAAATAAATGGATATAAAGAAGCAAAACATAGCCATAAACACATAAAATGAGTACATACAAATGGGTACAGTAGGACAGGGACAGTAGGTACGCTGGTGCCCTTATGCACACCCCCTTAGGGACCTCTTAAGAAACGTGTAAGGTCCACGTTAGACTTTCATAATATACATAAGTATAACATTATTTGACTACATAAAATGAGTAAAAATAAAAGGGAAAATTTGGACAGGGATGGTAGGCATGCTGGTGCACTTATGCACACCCCCTTAGGGACCTCTTAAGAAACGTGTAAGGTCCACGTTAGACTGTTTAAGGTAAAAGGTATGGGGGTTAGAGACAGTTGTGGGTTCCGCAAATTTCCGCTACCACTCTGTGGGCGTGGCTTAGGGTTACGCGCACGCGCGCTCCCCCGGTGCAATTCTGTGTCCGCGCATGCTCAGTGACTATAATCTGCCCGAAACACAGCTGAGGAGCTGATCAGCTGTGCTTCGGGCAAAGAATAAAGGACAGTGTACGATTAGAGCAGATTACATTTAGTTTGAATCTATTGATAGCCCTAGTGTTATTGCGGTTGAAATTAAAGTAGTCGTTAACAGGTAGGACATTAAGGTAGATGATCTTGTGTACTAAGCTTAGGTCGGAACGTAGGCGGCGTAGTTCAAGGTTATCCAGGCCTAAAATTTCAAGTCTATTGGAATAAGGAATTTTATTGAGAGCAGAGGAGTTGAGTACTCTTCTTGTAAAATTGTGTACCAAGGCTCTGGCCTCCAGTGGGAAGTAAACCTTGGATTCCTGAGTTGCTTGGTTTCCTGTGTGTGTGTTTGCTTGACTCCTCCCTGATCCAGGCCTGGACCTTTGAGAGAAAGTCAGCGGTTCTTGGGCTGAAAGGACAAGTCACCCAATGAGCTTCTTCCTGGTCCACTAACAGCATTGCTAAGTGTCTTTCAACACATCTGGTCTCAGCTGTTTCTACTGCAACGTATGGCTTTGTGCAAACCGAGGAGAATCTTCTCCTCCTCTTTTTCACTTTTGGATGTCCAGTCTTTCACGTTGTCTTCTGTGGACTGTCAAACACCAAAAATGAAATTCAAAATGGAAGTAAGGGACCGAAACTCATCATTTGCACCCAAACTCAGTAGCTCAGCAAGAAGCACCTAAGTAGAAGAGCATCCAGCCAAGCCATCGACTAATCAAAGACAAAGTCTATTTGTTTGCTACAGAGATCTAAAACTTCTGAGTTTGCTCTGGGGAAAAAAAAAACAAAGAAGAAAATAAGCTTGAATTGCTGGAAGTAATGTCTTTTTTTAAAAAAATAATTTTTATTAAACATTTTCCAACATTAATAAACACAAATACAAAGTACAAATACCAAAAAAAAAAGAAAAAGTAAAAAAAAATTATAATAAGACAAACATCAAATAGAACAAATACAAAAATGAACATTTAGAACACTATACAGTATATTTTACAGTATTTTGTGTCAAAACATATATGCTATTTTCATACTTAACCGTTTAATATAGTACTTATTATAATATTGTAATACTATATATACCGTTAATAACTTAACCTATAAATACATATATACATGGTTACTTTTGTCATTCAAATTTTGATTTTTTCTGTTTCTTATTTTGGTTCCTATTTTCTAACCAATTATAAAATCTATTTCAAATTCTATAGTAGTCCGATTCTTCTTTTTCTTTTAGTTCCATCGTCATCCTATCCATTTCAGCACATTCTAAAATCTTGCTAATCACCATTTCATCCGGGGGAACCTTTTTTTTTGCTTCCAGTATTGTGCAAAAATAATTCTGGCAGCAGTTAATATGTGTAGTGTTAAATATTGTTTGTCTTTTTCCATTTTCGGGTCTAATATTCCCAGTAAGCACAGTTCTGGTTTCATTTGAATTTTACATTCCATCATTCCTATTTGTTTGCTACAGAGATCTAAAACTTCTGAGTTTGCTCTGGGAAAAAAAAAAAACAAAGAAGAAAATAAGCTTGAATTGCTGGAAGTAATGTCTTTTTAATTGGGGTAAAATCTGAATAAGATTTGTGCATCTGTCTCAGTAATCTTCACGAAACTCCATCTTGGCTGTATTTATACAACATATTTAATCAGGCTAGTTATAGGAATAGTGGCTACATATGCAGGATATTCAAAACCTGGCTACTTTAATCTTAAAATCTATGGAGATTCTTAATCATCCAACCCATGTTGCCCCAAAGGTGCTTTTCAAAAAGCAATTGAAATTTTTTGGGTTTTTTCCTTGAAAACCAAGGAACTAAAGAAGCTTCTTGGATGAGAAGCGAAACATTTTCAAGGAAAAAAACCAAGAAAAGTCCAGTTGCCTTTTTCAAAGCACCTTTGGGTTAACCTTAATGGGTTGGTTTATAGCTTAGAATACTGTGTGAATCCAATCTCTTTGATCGGTTTATGGTACAATGTATTGTGTGTATCCAGACAGTGGAGTTGTGGCCATCCTGGCTTAGTACAAATTAAGCTAGCATGGCAAAAGCTTTAATGGTACACACATAAACACAAGAGTATACTTGGACATTTGCAATCCTGCTGTGTGAGAAGCAAGCATCATAAAGATAGTTATGAAGCTGTGGTGGCGCAGTGGTTAGAATGCAGTATTGCAGGTTGACTCTGCCCACAGTCTGGAGTTCGATCCTGACCAGCCTAAGGTTGACTCACCCTTCCATCCTTCCAAGCTCAGTAAAACGAGGATTGTTGGGGGCAATATGCTGAATCTGTAAAGCGTGTAGAGATGGTTGTAAAGCACTATGAAGTGGTATATAAGTTTAACTTCTATGGTCCTTTCCTTCTGAACGGAAGGCCTGCTTTTCATGGGAAGCCATTTCTATGTGCTTCAGGATATGGACAGCTTTATGGGAGGTCTGGCCAACCCAAAATAACAAGATAAAAGCAGGGGTGAAATTCAGCAGGTTCTGACAGGTTCTGGAGAACCGGTAGCGGAAATTTTGAGTAGTTGAGTAGAAGCTGGATTTTCAGCACTGCGCATGCGCGCACGTGCATGCAAAGCACACATGGCCACATGGCGCGGGAGGAAGCGAACCGGCAGTGAGGTAAGTCAAAACCCACCCCTGCCCAGGAGTGGGGAGGGAATGGAGATTGTGCAGTGTCCTTCCCCTGGAGTGGGGTGGGAATGGAGATTTTGCAGTATCCTTCCCCTGCCACACCCACCAAGCCACGCCCACAGAACCGGTAGGGAAAATTTTTGAATTTCACCCCTGGATAAAAGCCAATAGAAGGATCAAAACACCTGGTTTGCATCAGTCTGTTTCAGACGTCTGAAACAGTAGGAAACACGGATGAAGAGGGAGACACTTAGGCTGCAGACTGCCCATCTCAGATATTAGAAGGCATGGCTTCTAAGCTGTTGTGGCCTGCCGACGACCCGTGCAGCTGGTACCCGAGTCAGACAGTGAGGAGGTTGGTGTGGACTCAATGCCAGAGGCAGAGATGCAGCCGGGGCCTTCAGAACCTCCAGAGGCTCCCATCACTGACGAGGAAGAAGAGGAGGAGCCTATTCTGAATGCACAGGCACGCAGAGCTGCCAAGAGGCAAGAATGGTTACTCAGGAGAAGTAAGGCTTTGGGCTAATTGGCCATGCCCTTAGCCTATTTAAGTCATGGCCACGCGCAATCACATTGCAGGAAACAACGTTCGTGATTAATTATGGTGTTTTGCATCCAGTCAAGTCTGTTCGGCCGTTGTTCTATCTCGTGACTGTTTCCTGCACATTTATTTCTGGGAGTTTTGCCAACTACCGTAAGAACTGCTATTATCTGCAAGCTTGTTTCTTCAGAAGTGAGACAATTATCTCTTGAACTCTTGCTGGCTGTTAATGAAGTTAAATTTCAGGAAACAATGTTCATTCTTACTTATTGTGTTTTGAATCCAGTTAAGTCTGCTCGGCCTTTGTTCTATCTCGTGACTTTTTCCTGCACATTTATTTCTGGGAGTTTTGCCAACTACCGTAAGAACTGCTATTATCTGCAAGCTTGTTTCTTCAGAAGTGAGACAATCATCTCTTGAACTCTTGCTGGCTGTTAATGAAGTTAAATTAACAGCCAGTGTTCGAAAAAAACTGCTTTAAATGTATGTTTATTTAAAACGGCTACTAAGACGTTAATTAGTAGACATTCAGTAGTAAACCAACAGTGTGTTTGAAGTTTGTGTGTGTTGCATTCTTGGTGGTTGATAGCTGGGGCAGAACATAAGCTACGATTTGGATCCATCCCTCCATTTTTAATGTACAGCCATGTATAACCAGCAAATACAAACATATGTGGAATATACTGCTTTACTGGGGTGCCTGCTGGTCTTCTTTGTAGAGACAGAGGTCATGCAGAGGGTATGTGCAGCACACTGCCCTACCTTAAGCGGGCCTCAAATGCCTACATGATCTCACCCAGTTCACATGATTTCACCCCGTTTACATCTCCTGGATGAAGTACATTATCTCTGGCTGGTACATGATCTCATCTAGGTTGTATTAACAGGATGTAGGATGTTCTTAAGGATTGGCAAGGAGAATTCACCAATGAAAATGCTGTTGCTTTTTGTTACCTTTTGCTGCTTGTAAAACTGTATATAAGCAATAAACACTGCGAAGGCAGTCAGGCATCTTGGCATCCTGCAATAGCACTATAGCACTTAGACTTATATACCGCTTTACAGTGCTTTACAGCCCTCTCTAAGCAGTTTACAGAGTTAGCATATTGCCCCCAACAATCCGGGTCCTCATTTTACCTACCTCAGAAGGATGGAAGGCTGAGTCAACCTTGAGCCGGTGAGATTTGAACCGCTGAACTGCAGCTAGCAGTCAGCTGAAGTAGCCTGCAGTGCTGCACTCTAACCACTGTGCCACCTCGGCTCCTGGTCTCTAACTCCATCACTTCTTAATATTCAAATACTCATTATCATCCTCTATCAGATTCATTAAGGAAAACAGTCCATTCTCCCACCAGGGTGGACAATCTGGAACTCAAGAGCAATACTTTCGAGTCAGACAAGGAGAAAGAGAGTGGGGAAGGGATAAAAGTAAGATAAAAATCAAAAGACTAGGGCAGAAAGCTAAAAGCTAGAAGGAACATGGGAGAAGTGGGGAGGCTTCCAGAGAAAGGATGAAGCAAGAGATTAGCTGCGATGGGGCTCTGGATTTATCTCTGGAAATTGTTTGGAGAAAGAGGAGCGACTTCTAAGAGTAATTCCTAAGTTCATTAGGCTGAGTGAGTGAGTATCTCTGCAGGGGGGAAAAAAAAAGGATTTCCCAGTCCTGTTATATGCATTTAGAAAAATTCGACCCAAGATGTTGAAAATCTGGGAAAGAAATCTTGGAAACAAAACTTGGCAAACCCTACTGGTGATACAACCTTCTCTATCGGCTCCGTCAATTATGAGAATAGCAGATGGATTGAACTGTGTGTTCAGCACCGTAGGAATGTTGTATTTTGAAATGATTCAGCCTGTCTCTGACACAGAAGCCATTTCAACTGCGGCTAAGATGCAGCTGAGCACAAATTCAACTTTTGACATTTCAGAATCTGTGAGCATACATTTCTGAACTTCAAACAGTTTCAAATTCCACTATGAAGTGTTCTTGCACACTTCGAGTTACACCTAGCTCTGCTAATATAAAAGCTTCTGTGTTTCTTTCTTTCTTTCTTTCTTTTTTTTACTTCTGCTTGTTACCCACCCTGAGTAATTTATTTATTTTTTTCAAAACTGGGGCAAAGAGAGATTATATGTTTATATGCCTGAGTGGTCTTTGTTGTAACCCGAAAATGCCAAAAGAGAACTTAATCCACTTAAATCTTCATTTCATCTTACATTCTATTTTAAAATTCCATGACCTTCTTAAAGCTAAGACTATTTAACATCATGTCTGTCTTATTTCCCTCTCCCCTTTTGCTTCCAGGGGACGGGGGAATAATAGAATAATGGAGTTGGGAAGGATCTTGGAGGTCTTCTAGTCCAACCCCCTGCTCAAGCAGGAGACCCTACTGTACCAATCCAGATAAGTGGCTGCACTGGAGGCTTTTGGGGAAAGGGACCATGTTCACAAAAGCCTAAAATGGCCAAGAGATGCTCAGAAGTTCCCATCCCACCCCATGCCAACAATCTCAGCATTTACTGTATGAACCTTGTGTAGGAGGTGACCAGACTGAGCCTGAGGGAGGGGTCAAACACGTCATCAGTTTGAGTCCCTTTGCACCCACAAGAGATATTAAGAGTGTGTGTGTGCATGTGTGTGTGAGTATAGCATGTGTATATGTGCTATATATACAAGTAATGATTTATCACTTCTAGCTTTTATGTACACTGAGAGCTTATGCACTGAAGACAAATTCCTTGTGTGTCCACTTGGCCAATAAATTATTCTATTCTATTCTATTCTATTCTATTCTATTCTATTCTATTCTATTCTATTCTACTCCACTCCACTCCACCACACTCCACTCCACTCCACTCCACTCCACTCCACTCCACTCCACTCCACTCTCCATTGCATTCCATTCCATTCCATTCCATTCCATTCCATTCCATTCTCTTCTATTCTATTATTCTATGTGGATGGATTACAAGAATTAAATGTCAACAACTAAAAGCATTTCTCTGAAGCACAAAAAATAAACAAAAGCGCCTCAGAAGAAGGTCAAAGCCAAAACAACCGAAGTTATTTAAAAGTTATGAAAGAGGGATTAATTTACACAACTAGTAAAAATTATACGCTGAAGACCTTCCTACCGGGGTTACCCAGGTGGTTAGCAAGGAACTGAGAACAGACATCCTTTGGAGGGAACTCCAGGGCTTAAGGGCAGCCAGCAGAACAATTTGCTCTTGAATCCCAGCCACTGTCCTGTCCTGTCCTGTCCTGTCCTGTCCTGTCCTGTCCTATCTTATCAAAATCCATCCCATCTTGAATTCCATTATCTCTTATCTACTTGCCCATTTGTTTTGACCGTTAGTAGCTCAGATTCTTGTAGAGCGCTTAAGCTTGCAATAAACCCTCATAGTCATTTGAATTGCCTGGTTTTTCTGATTTCTCACACTTGACACCTTGCTAGCATATATCTACAACAAAAACATTAGGAGGAGAGGATGAAGAAAACATTTCTTAATCTGTCTCAGATTAGCTTTTAGCCTGGTAGTGAGACGAAGGAAAGATGAAGGAAAGAAAAGACGAGCTCTTCAGAGACAAACCAGGTTCCGCCATGGTTAAAATGAGCTGAGAATATGCTCTTAGATAGTCAGGCTTGGATTTTAAAGATTAATACAAACATCTTAAATTGTAGTGAGGATGTTGCTGTGCTGGATTAGGAGCAGGAGAGACCCACATTCTAATCCTTACACCAAAAGCAGCTGTATAAATTTGGACCAGTCCTTCTCAACCAAAATCAGTGCAAGCTTTGTGACAAACTGTCCTATAAAAAGACCCATTGCCGTGTCAGAAACCAGTGGAGCACAATACATAAACGAGCAGATTTTGCAATCATGAGGGACAACTGCTAAATGAAACCATCACAACCGCCCCAGTTCCTTAGGTTGCACTCCATAAATTTTTGGTGAATCAAGGCACATCTTACAGTCTGCGCATGATATGACAACACTGAAGTTAGTGGCCTAAATGCCATGTTTCTCACCATCTGCCACTTCCGATAGTTTTCAAAAATAACCTTACTTAGAGTCAGGTTTTCCAGTCATGTCCAACTCTAAGGCTAAGTGTGCATCTCTGTTTCTTGGCCAAGGGAGCCAGCGCTGTCCAAAGACATTTCTGTGGTCTTGTGGCCAGCGTGACTATATGCCAAAGGTGCATGGAATGCTGTTACCTTCCCACCAAAGTGGTACCTATTTATCTACTCGTGTTTGCATGCTTTCGAACTGCTAAGTGGGCAGGAGCTGGGCTAAGGAACGGGAGCTCATCCGTTGTGGAGCGCTCAGATCTCAAACCCAGGTGTCAGCTCTCCAGTTGACAAGCTCAGCATCTTTAACCACTGAGCAGGGGTGGGTTCCTCCCGGTTCGCACCGGTTCTATAGAACCGGTAGCAAACCGCTGGTGATGTCACAGAGCCGGTTCTCTCGGTGCCGGTCCATGGACGCCCCCATCTTTTTAAAAAACAAAATGGATTTTTTTTTAATTTTTTTGCTGTTTTTTTTTCTTCTGCGCATGCGCAGAAGCCGAGTCCCCGGCACTGCGCATGCACCGCCATATTGTTTTTGGCTTTTGGGGGGAGATTTTTTTGTGAATATTTGGCACTGTGCATGCGTGCGCAAAGCACGCATGCGGCCGCGCGGTGCGGCCACCTGGCGCGCAATGCGCATGCAGCCACGCAGTGCAGGAGGAAGCAAACTGGCGGCGAAGTAAGTTAGAACCCACCCCTGCCACTGAGCCATTGCGTTACTTAGCGTATAATGCATAAATCAAGACAGGATGTGAACCAAGATATGGATAAGCCTTCCATGCGTGTACATAAGTGTGTATGTATCAGTGGTGAAATCCAATTTTTTTTACTGCCGGTTCTGTGGTCATGGCTTGGTGGGCGTGGTGTGGTGTGGCTTGGTGGGCCTGGCAGGGGAAGGATTCTGCAAAATCTCCATTCCCTCCCCACTCTGAGGCCAGCCAGAGGTGGTATTTGCCGGTTCTCCAAACTACTCAAACTTTCCACTACCGGTTCTCCAGAACCTGTCAAAACCTGCTGGATTTCACCCCTGGTATGTGTGCATGCATGCATGTACAGCAAGTTTGGTCTAGTGGTTAAGGCACCAGGCTAGAACCCAGGAGACTTGGGCTGAAGTCCACGACTCTTAAAGTTGCCAAGGTTGGACACCCCTGGTTTAAAGGAAGGTAGAGATGGAAGGGTTGGAAACAAGATGAAATGGCAGCAAAGTCCTGAGAAGGACGAGAAAGAAACTGTAAATAGCCATGTCTTCTGTTTGGGATAAAGATGGGACAGAAAGCAATTTTGTCGGGTTTTCAATATTTTGTTATCATGCCATAAATTAGGATTCGTGGAATCCTTGTGGTGTCTGTTTCCTGACCTGGCCTACCTTAAAAGGCTGAGTTATGGAGATAGAGAAGTAAA
Source organism: Thermophis baileyi (assembly GCA_003457575.1). Taxonomy (NCBI): domain Eukaryota; kingdom Metazoa; phylum Chordata; class Lepidosauria; order Squamata; family Dipsadidae; genus Thermophis; species Thermophis baileyi. The sequence continues at coordinate 68,767 of QLTV01002538.1, read as the reverse complement.
TTTGGGGGCTGCTTCCATTGATGTGAGGTAGACGTTCAAATGGGCCTTCCCTTTGAAGACGGTTTCCTGATCATAACCTCTAAAGCTTTATGTGGCTTGGTTCTCCACACTTTCAGGACCATCTTGTCTTGACTGTCTTGAGAACCTATCAGTCTCAAGAGGTGATGCTTGTAGTCCCCATCGGAAGGAAGGAAGGAAGGGGAGGGGGGAAGGGTGGGA
>QLTV01002538.1:51477-68218 GCA_003457575.1 Thermophis baileyi | reverse complement strand
GAAAAAAAATTTTATAAAAGAAAGAAAGAAAGAAAGAAAAGAAAGAAAGAAAGAAAGAAAGAAAGAAAGAAAGAAAGAAAGAAAGAAAGAAAGAAAGAAAGAAAGAAAGAAAGACCTGGAAGTACTTTTTTTCTTTAATGTCCCTGACACAGTGGAAGAGTTTCTTTCCAAGACCCTGGTTCTTTTGGGCTGTCCTTCAGAAGACCATGAAACAGAATCCTCTTAGAAAGATGCACATGGGCACTAGTGAAGACGTCAAGCTGACTTTTTCTCCTTGTTTAGATTTTATTCTAGCATAACTGCTATTTCATGCATTTATTCATTTGATGGAGGGTTAGAGGACAGTGAAGTTGTTTGTGATTGCTGTGTATTTTATTCTGCGTGTTCTGTAAACCGCCTTGAGTTGGTTTGATTGGGCAGTCTTTATGTATATGTAATCCATCAATCAACCTCCCTCCTGGAAGGCAGCCGGGGAAGCACCAGGCAAAGTCTATTTATGGCTCTCTCTCTCTCTCTCTCTCTCTCTCTCTCTCTCTCTCTCTCTCTCTCTCTTAAATGATGCAAATGACAAGTTCAGATGTCTAGCTTACTGAATTATTTCCATTTCTGCTTGAGAGAATATAACATATTTTGGCATTTTATATACGGCCTCACAAATATAAGGAAGGAAGAGCAAGGAAGGAAGGACTGGAGGAGGGAGGGAAGGAAGGAAGGAAGGAAGGAAGGAAGGAAGGAAGAAAGATATGAGGGAGGGAGAAAGGGGGAAAGGAGAGAGGATGGGAGGGTGGAAGGGAGGGAGAGAGAAGGGAAAGGAGGAGAGGAAAAGGAAGGAGGGAGGGGGAGGGAGGAGGGAGGAAGGAAGGAAAAAAGGAAGGAAAGAAGGAAGGGAGGAAAGAAGGAAGGAAGGAAGGAAGGAAGGAAGGAAGGAAGGAAGGAAGGAAGGAAGGAAGGAAAGAAGGAAAGAAGGAAAGAAGGAAAGAAGGAAAGAAGGAAAGAAGGAAAGAAGGAAAGAAGGAAAGAAGGAAGTAAGGAAGGAAGGAAGATCATTTCAGAGCCTTTCCTGTTTGCCTTGACCCCTTTTTCTTTGCATATTATAGAAATATACTATTTTCAGTATGTTTTTCAGGAGTACTTGAAATTGTAAGGAGGATGTTAATAAAAGACCAAAAATTCCAAAAATCAGAAAAAGAATCCAGGGCCATTTTGACACTCTATTTATGCCTTCCACAGCTGATTCTTTCAACTTGATTCATTTTTGTGAGCAAAAGAGAAGGCCGTTATTTTGTTTTCGGGGTCTTGTTTTTAATTATTGTTTGCTTTGGATTGTATAACAAGCATCCTGCTTTGGCTCAGGGAAAGGATTCATGCCTTTTAAGCAGATCTCGGCTGCCGATTCCTCTCCAGGCATAAGTGGCAATTTAGTAAAAAATACCTGTCAGTGTCAAAATATATTTACTGCACGTTAGCTTTGAAGAACTGCTTTCCCTCTTACTGAGTTTTTGCTTTTTGTAAAATGTAGCACATGAACTGTGGACAGTAAGCAGACTGTACCAACCAATTCATCTCTTCCAGAAATAAATTTTAAAAATAAAGAAATATGCTGATAGAGGCACACAAAAAAAAAAAACCCTCTTCAAAACAGGGGGGCTGGGAAAGAAAGAGAAACTGATACCATCAAAGCCAATTCATCTGGCAGCTGACAAAGATTTAAGGCTATTGCCTTCATTGGGAAAGAAGAACAGGTTAGCCTCTTTTCTAAAATACACCGTACTTTAGAGAAATATATAAATAGAAGAATAGATAATATAGAAATAATATAGCATAGACTGAAGTGCTTAGAGTGGGGGAGCTACGGTGACCCCCCCCTTACCCAGATAATCTTTTTTTAAAAAAAAAATAATAATAACCAAGAAAAACGTGTTGTAAGATGCCAAATGATAGAAGCAAGTATCTAATATCCTGATATTGCTGACAGGTATATAAGCTTTTTACATTAAAGAATATGCAATTCCACTGGGAATGAAGAATAATTAGCTAATTCTCCATGCAGGGGGAAAATTTTTCATAATACAGGGGAAGAGGTCTCCCAATTAAAACAATTGGTAGGGAATTCAGCTGAACTACCCAACAAAGGGTTTTCCCGTGCACTGTATGGCCCATATTTGCTGATATAGTAGCTGGCAGCAGATTACTTAAAACAGGACTGTACAAATCCATGAAAGAATCGCCCCACCATAGCCAGTGATCCTAAAAGCTAGATATAGCAATAGCAATAGCACTTAGACTTATATACCGCTTTACAGTGCTTTACAGCCCTCTCTAAGCGGTTCACAGAGTCAGCATATTGCCCCCAACAATCTGGGTCCTCATTTTACCCACCTCGGAAGGATGGAAGGCTGAGTCAACCTTGAGCCGGTGAGATTTGAACCGCTGAACTGCAGCTAGCAGTCAGCTGAAGTAGCCTGCAGTGCTGCACTCTAACCACTGCGCCACCTCAGCTCAGATACTGTATAAACCCAGATAGGTACTGGATCTCTGAAGATTCATGATTATGTAAAGAATAACAGAATATTATTCTGGAACAAATATCAACATGTTAATAACTTTAGTGTTAATATTTATAATATTATTATAATTATTATAATGATATGGCTATGATTAATGTATCTAATATTATCAATATTAGCACTATTATTTGGTATTGAAGCTAACGATACCCAGATGCCACACTGTTCATGTATTCAATACTTATGTATATTTAAAAATAAAAAATATATATATTTAAAAAAATAAAAAAAGAATAACAGAATAATGGAACTGAAAGGGTCCTTGGAGGTCTTCTAGTCCAACCCCCTGTTCAGGCAGGAAACCCTATACCCGTGATGGCCACCAGGTGGCACGTGGAGCCATATCTGAGGGCACGTGAGGTGTTGCCCTATGTTAGCTACAGCATGCTGGCCAACTGATTTTCGGCCTTCCGGAGGGTGGGGGGAGGGCATTTTCGCCCTCCCCAGGCTTCAGGAAAGCCTCCGGAGCCTGTGGTGAAAAACGGGCCCAACGGGCCTACCGGAAGTTCAGAAACGAACTTCTGGTAGGCCCGTTGGGCCCATTTTTCGCCATCCACAGGCTCCGGAGGCTTTCCTGAAGCCTGGGGAGGGCAAAAAACGGCCTAACGGGTCTACCGGAAGTCCGGAGGCTTCAGTGAGGCCTGCGCGCATGCATGTGGGGGCAGCGGGGGTGGTGGTGGTTGTGCGCGCATGCACAGGGGGAGGGCATTGCATTATGGGTGTGGGCACATGCGTGCGCGCTATCACACGCACGCGCGCCCTTTTGGCACCCGAGCAAAAGAAGGTTCGCCATCACTTCCCTATACCATTTCAGACAAATGACTGTCCTATCGCTTCTTAAAAATCTCCAGTGTTGGAGCACCTACAACTTCTGGAGGCAAGTCGTTCCACTGGTTGATTGTTCTCACTGTCAGGAAATTTCTTCTTAGTTCTAGGTTGGTTCCCTCCTTGATTAGTTTCCACCCATTGCTTCTTTTCCTGCCTTCAGGTGCTTTGGAGAATAGGTTGACTCCCTCTTCTTTGTGGCAGCCCCTCAGATATTGGAACATGGCTATCATGTCACCTCTAGACCTTTTCATTAGACTAGATGTATCCAATTCCTGCAACCGTTCTTCATATGTTTTAGCCTCCAGTCCCCTAATTATCTTTGTTGCTGTTTTCTGCACTCTTTCTAGACAAAGAATGTCTAGAAATAGAGTGAGACTTTCAAATTTTAAATTCCCCCATAATGGGAGAAATGGCTGAACCACCTATGCTGCATGTTGAGCAAAAACTGGTAGACATCTTGACGCATCAAAAGCAAGACTGTAGCCAAATCTCTATGGAAGCTGTCCTCATTAAGGGACACCCCAATGGGATGACTTGTTCAAAATGCAATTTCTACTCAGTAAGCGTATGATAAAACGTGCATAGAATAGGGTATCTCAACCTTGGCAACTTTAAGGCATGTGGAATACAATTCTCAGAATTGAGAAATTCTGGGAATTGAAGTCCAAACATTTTAAATTGAAGTCCGGACATCCTAAATTGAAATCCAGATGTCTTAAAGTTGCCAAAGTTGAAACTGCTACCTTAGACTGTGGATGAGGCCTGCTGTTGTGGCCTGTAGGCCGCCGGTCCCTCCAGCAGCCAAATCAGATGAGGAGGAGGTGTGGGAGTCAGGGTCAGCATCAAGGCAACCTGAGAGCTCCGAGGGGGAAGAGGGAATGGAGCTGGCAGAGAGAGAGAGAGAGAGGCGGAGCCTGGGCCATCAGTCAGCCCTCAGATGGAGAATCAACAGCCCCCAGGTCTGGAGGTGGCTGATGAGGAAGAGGAGGAACAGCTGGGTCCAGTGCCTGACGCCTGGATGCGCAGAAGGCAGAGAAGAGTGGAAATCCTTGAGATGGAAGAGCCACCACTGCTAGCGAAGTCCCACCCTAGTTCTGGGGATAAAAGGCAGGGGGTGGAGATGAATGGGTGTGGCAGACAACTATTCATCTCCCTGCCAGACAGACTTGTTAGCCTGCTGTAAGAGAGAGAGAGAGAAACTTTTTGCCGGGGCTGCTGGCGCTCCTAATAAAGGGAACATTTGTTTAACTACAGAGGGTTTGTCGTGTTTGGGAGTCGGGTCAGAACACCTGCATTTTGTAACTTCAGAGAAAAACAAGGATTATATTTATTTTCTTTCCAATGCACATGTTACAAACATGTTCATATTTGAAGGACTATTCCTGCCTGTTTTGACCTTGTGAGAATAAAAATCTGGAAACTGCAGACTTATTGGTTATACCAGAAGCCCCCAACCCCCACCCAACGGATCAGTTCAGTGGAGAGAGGTTTTTCTGCAGACCGGAGGGGCTGTGGTTCTGTGTGCTGCCTGCATCCCGCTTGTTTGTGCAGTCCGGTTTCTGGCCTGACATGGACCAGTCCTGCTTCACAGACTGGGGGTTGGGGACCCCTGGATTACACAGTGCTTAGTGTTACAATAGACAAACCATACGTTCGCTTAACAACTGTGTAGGAAGTTAGCACCCACCCCTCTCCTAGGAAAATGAGATATTTTATGAAATATTAAAAGGGCAGAATATTTCTCCTAAAAGGGAGGCAGAAACTCACCCCCCCACACACACACACACCCCTTTGTCAATGGGCCGTTAAGACCTGGGCCAGTCTATTCTACATAACAAAGATCTACCTCCTTCAGGCAGAGCCATAGTAGGAATTGCCCAAAGCCCTTTCATTACATCATCACCCAGCAAGGCTCAACCAAGCCTGGGACTCAGGACAGCCTACAGAGTTGCCCTGCATGGCCCCATGGGAGTCTGACAACCAATCAGAATACAAGCTCAAATTCAAAGCCCAACAGAGGGCATAAAACCCAGGCACTCCCAGCATCTCTGCCCTTTTCTGCCCAGGACTTCAAACCATGTGATCCTGTTCATCATTAAACCATCTTTCCAAACAGCCTCCATGTTTCCAGTGTCTTTCTCCCCACTTGGAACTGAACCCAAAAGGATATTCCTTACAACAACTGCCTCAAAAAAGGTAATAAAATCATGGGGTGGTCACATGGTGACCCCCTTAGTGACTGGCACGATTTACGATCATAATTCCAGGTTCAATTATGGTCATAAGTCAAGGACTACCTGTACATCTTGGATTGTCCACCAATTAGTCCCCTTAGGAAAGCAGAGTCAAGAGGTGTCCCCTCTATCTGATAGTTAAGTTGGCATTTTGTCCTGTTGTCAATTTCACCACCCCATAGTATCAGAATAACAGATCCAGGCAATAATCCCTTAGTTTCACCAGGCCAGGAGGAAGCTCTCAAAATAAATTTTCTCTGCTTGTAGAAGCAACCTGCATTGTCCCCCAGAGGCGTCCCATAAATAAAATTTGATGGAACCACAGCTTTGAAACATTGCGTCTGACAGCATAAAGAAAGCTCAGTTTCCCCAAATACTTATCATAAAAGCAGTTGGGGAAGAGCCTGATTTTTTGAAAGAAAATGGGATTTGCAAGAGAGGTTAAAGCATTCTTCATGGGTGGAGAAAGGAGTCACAATGATGAGGTATAATGTCCACGTAGATCTTAACATTGCCACTCATCTCCGAATCACACGCAAGTTAGCAAGACAATGAGAAATCCAGACAAATTCTGGTAGACAAGGAGAAAGGCGAAATATGTATTTAATCTCAAAAGATAGGTAGTCCTCAACTTACAACATTTCATTTAATGAGCGTTTGAAGTTATAAGTTAAAAGCAATTTAGGGCCGTTTTTCACACTTACGACTGTTCCAGCACCCCCCATGGTCACATGATCAAAATCCAGACACTTGGCAACTGATTCATATTGTGTCCTGCAGTCATGTGATCACCGTTTGCAACCTTCTGTTGTGGTCCGCCAGCGGCCTGCGGAGCTGGCAGCAGAGTCGGACAGCGAGGAGGCTGGGGAGGAACATGGGCCAGGTCTGGAGTCTGGAGAAGGCTCGGTGCCAGAGGCAGAGATCCAGCCCGGGCCATCTGGGAGGTCTATGCTGACTCCAGAGCCTCCAGAGGCTGACATGAGCAAGGCAGAGGAACAGGGGGAGCCTGTTCCCAATGCGCGCATGCGCAGAGCTGCCAGAAGGCAAGAACAGTTACGGAGGAAAAGGGCTACTCGGGAGTAAGGCTTGGAGATGATTGGCCCCTCCCATAGGATATAAAAGTGGAGCAAACGGATGTGCTCCTTGCAGGAAGCAACTTGGTTCAATTCGTGTCTCAGCATTTCAGTTCTGACTCCGTGTTCTGTTTGGCCTTGCAAAGCTATTTGCCAATTAGGTCTTTGGCAGCATGTCAAGGGAGATAAAGATTGGTGCTTATCAGCCTTCTTCCAAAAGACTTCTGTCGGACTAATTAATATTGTTTGGGACTTATTACAGCTGGGAATGAACAGAATTCACAGCCGTTAAAATAAAAAGAGGTTTTTGGGACTCCATTTGTGCGGTATTATTTATCAGGAAGCCTAGGTCAGAACACCTTCTGAGAAGCAAAGTTAATGAAGAAGCCAGATTCACTTAACAACCGTGTTACGAACTTAGCAACTGCAGTGATTCACTTAACTGTGCCAAGAATGGTTATAATATGAGGCAAAACTCACTTAATAATTGTCTTGCTTAGCAGTGCAAATTTTGGGCTCATTTCTGGTCGTAAGTCAAGGATTACCTGTAGAATTTAGTTTTTCTAATTCTTTTTTAACTTATTTATTTAGGGCTGTTGTGAGAGGTTTTGTACTACAAGTAGTCCTCGACTTACGACCACAATTGAGCCCAAAATTTCTGTTGTTAAGTGAGACATTTGTTAAGTGAGTTTTGCCACATTTTACGGTCTTTCTTGCCACAGTTGTTAAGCGAATTACTGCAGTTGATAAGTTAGCAACCTTATAAGTCTAGGACTACCTGTATAGTAATTGTAGTTTGTTGTAGTTTTTTTCATATATTTGATTTATTTTTTATGTGTTCCTTATTTAAATGAGAATTATTATCATTATTAATCTCATTGGCTTGTGCTCAAAATATATACCGGTAGGTATATAGGTAGTCCTCAACTTACAACAGTTCATTTAGTAAACGTTTGAAGTTACAACGGCACTGAAAAAAGTGACTGACGGCCGTTTTTTTTCAAAGTTACCTTTGCAGCATCCCCATGATCATGTGATCAAAATTCAAATGCTTGGCATCTGGTTCATACTTATGACCGTTGCGGTGTTCCAGGGTCATGTGATCACCTTTTGCAACCTCCTGACAAGCAAAGTCAATGGGGAAGCCATATTCACTTAACAACCGGGTTACTAACTTATCAACTGCAATGTTTCACTTAACAACTGTGGCAAGAAAAGTCATAAAATGGGGCAAAACTCACTCAACAAATGTTTCACTTAACAACAGAAATTTTGGGCTCAATTGTGGTTGTAAGTTGAAGACTACCTGTATATATATGTATCAGAGGTGGGTTCCTGCCGGTTCGGACCGGTTCTATAGAACTGGTAGCGGGAATTTTCCCCCGCTCGCCGAACCGGCAGCGATGGCCGGCTGGACACACCCCCGAACCGGCTCTCTCGGCCGCCATCTTGTTTTTTGCTTCTGCGCATGCGCAGAAGCTGGGTTTTTAGCACTGCACATGCGCGCGTCCCCACGCAGCGCGCCTGCCCACGCGCCGCGTGAGGAAGCGAACCGGCAGCGAGGTAAGCCAGAACCCACCCCTGGTATGTATGTATATACACACCATATTCTTTCCATTTATCAGGCAGCTTAGCTTATGCTGTTCCTGAGATCCCCGCAGTGCTGAATAAGTTTATTGTTTTACTGGGAGGCTGGGAAAGTCACAGGTGTTAGAAAAGCTACGGAGATCCTTTTCAGTTCAAAACAGATGCTGGCTGCCAAGAATAATCAAGATTGAAGAAATGGGGAGGAATAAAAGGTGAAAAGAGGTGTGATTTTTCAGCTGTTCTAAGAACCTGCTGATGCCTGGTGGCCACATCTGATATTGGAGAGTCCCTAGACATCTGTCCTTGCAGAGAACTCTGGAATTTCCCAGGATCCGGTCGTGACCAACTACCAAAGGGTTTTAGGATTTAATTGGTTCTAAAGCATGTGATTCAGAAGTATCTTGCAAAGGATGCTAAAAAAAAAAGTCAAGGTGGAGCTCTTCCTGTTTTTTAAATATACAAAGAGGCAGTTTGTTCTAGCGGTTAAAGCACTAGGCTAGAAAGCAGGAGACCACGAGTTCAAATTCCACATTAGCCATGAAAGCCGGCTGGATGACTTTGAGCCAATCCCCAGGAAACTGTTGAGTTCTAGTCCCGCCTTAGGGATGAAAGCCACTGGGTGACTTTGGGCCAATCACCAGGAGATGGGGAGTTCTAGTCCCGCCTTAGGCATGAAAGCCAGCTGGGTGACTTTGGGCCAATCACCAGGAGATGGGGAGTTCTAGTCCCGCCTTAGGCATGAAAGCAACTAGGTGACTTTGAGCCAATATTCAGGAGATTGGGAGTTCTAGTCCCGCCTTAGGCATGGCTGGGTGACTTTGGGCCAGTCACTCTCTCTCTTGCTCAGCCCAACCCACCTCTCAGGGTTGTTGTAGGGAAAAATAGGAGGATGAAAGTGTTGGATATGTTTGCTGCCTTAAGTTATTTGTAAAATAATAAAGGCGGAATATAAACGATTAATAAAAATAAACAATTTGATGTTGTACAGCTGGGGTGATATACAGAATATTCTAAAGCAACTGTACCGGGGTGGGTTCCTCCCGGTTCGGACCGGTTCTCCTGAACCGGTAGCGGCCCGCTGGTGACATCACGATGATGTCACCGAACCGGATCGGTCGGTGCCGGTCCGTGGGGGCCGCCATCTTTTTTTTTTAATTTTTTTAAAATTTGTTTTTCCTTCTGAGCATGCGCAGAAGCCGACTACCGGCACTGTGCATGCGGTCACCATCTTTTTGGGGGGCTTTGTTTTTTTTTCAGATTTTTTGTTACTGCGCATGCGCGCACGTGCGTGGGAGGGAGCGAACCGGCAGCGAGGTAAGTTGGAACCCACCCCTGAAATGTACATCGGCAGACCTATGCACTTCAATTAAACCCGGGCTAAAATGAGATGATACCTTTTGTTGTTTAATTTAAATAAATCCTTTCCCAGCTTTGATTCTGAAACCCGACAGAAATTATATTTCCACTATTTGTTGTTACTTCCACTCGAAATACTTCACATCGTCCTGATACCAGGGCTAAGCAGACAAATGGATTTTCTGGAATTCTCATATTGGCAAGCTTACCAAGAGGAAACGGGAAATTGTCTGAGCAGCGGAAAGCAATTTATACTCACAGTCTGCCAACACACCCATTGGATTTAGAAGACCAGTGCGGAAGTCTAGTCTTGTTCTAAACGTGAAGGAACTTTGGAGAATTTGTGCAGTTGCTAATGAGCCTCTAAGTGATGGCTGTCTCTCCAAGGCTAATATTCCTCTTACGTCATGCTCTGCTTGGCTGAACAGTGACTTTTAATCAGTTGAAAGGAAGCAACACAAACAAGCATGCCAACCCAGAGATAAAATAACATTCTCTGAGGAATGGACTTCCTCTAAAGAAATCCATGCCGGAAGAAGAATCCATACCATTTGGTTCAGGCTGAGCAAAGAAAACCCGTTTGTTAAATCGGCTATATGTTTGCCAGTGATGCAATCCCGAACCACACAATTTCTGCTAAAAACTTTGCTGAATATCTTGTGGTCACCACTTGTCTTATCTTATCAAGATTAACAGAGTTGGAAGGGACCTTGTTGGTCATTTAGTCCAACCCCCTGCCCAAGCAGGAGACCCTACACCATTTCTGACAAATGGCAGTCCAATCTCTTCTTGAAAGCTTCCAGTGATGAAGCTCCCACAACTTCTGAAGGCAACTTCACCCCATTCCTAAGAGGTCTGTAAGGGGCGTGCATAAGCGCACCAGCGTGCCTACCGTCCCTGTCCTACTGTCCTATTGTCCTCATCTATCTGTATTCACTTTGATTATGTTTATGTTTATACCTATACCTGCTATCTTGTACATGTTTGACAAACAAATAAATAAATAAAAATAAATAAAACCTTCGCCCCTCAGATATTGGAACACTGCTATCATATCTCCCCTGGTCCTTCTCTTCACTAGACGAGCCATGCCGAGTTCCTGTAACCGTTCTTCATATGTTTTAGTCTCCAGTCCCCTAATCACCCTGGTTGCTATTCTCTGCACTCTTTCTAGAGTCTCTATCAGAGTTTGTTGCATAAAAATCAAAACCAGAAGCACACACAGATGACTGATTCAGCTGGATTCAATAACTTCTTTATAAACATAGTAATATATATACAATGCCACAAGCAGATTATTTCTTCAAGTAAATACAAGCAGGAGTTAGTTTCATTTCAGCAGAGCAGTAGAGAGAGGACAGAGAGCAGAGTGGAAAGTGCAGACTGAGCCACGCCCAGCCTTAAGCTTAAGTTTTCAGTTTCGATTCTCTGCACAGACTCAGATGTGGTTAGCTCCCATTGGCTGACTCAGTTGCTATGCCTATTCATTGGCTAACCTTGTTAACATGGCTCTCCCAGTCATGAATATTCTAACAGTCTCAACATCTTTTTTATAGTGTGGTGACCAAAACTGGATGCAGTCTTACTAAGACTTTGTAGAGTGGTATTAGTACCTCACTTGATCTTTTTTTTTTTTGAATTTTTTTTTGAATTTTGTTTCTCATACATACATTCACAAATATACCATCTCATTTTTCTTATTTCTAACATGATAATAGATTTTCTTTTAATATTTATACACATTTTCCTTTCACAAAGTTAATTACACAAAGTCGAGGCTGCTTATTTGGCATCCCATACCTTTTATTCCCCACATCCCTTCTTCTTTTCCTACCTTCCTTCCTTCTTCTTCTACCTTCCTCTTCCTCCTCTCCTTCCTTCCCTACTTCCCTTTCCTCTCCCCTACTTCTCCCCCTTTCCCTCTCCTTACCCTCTCTTCTACCCTTATGTCCCTTCCGTTTCTTCCTCTCCTCTTCCCTTTCTTCTTTTCTCATCTCCCTTTCTTCCCTCTTCCTCCTATCTCCTACACCACTCTTTCCCCTTTCTATTGTTGTGTTTTCTTGTTCTAACAAATCTTGGGATGACATCCCGGCAGCCTCGATTCACTATTTATTTAAAATCCCTTCTTCATTTCTTTTTCTCATTTTATATCTTCATATATATCATCATAGGTGTATATTTGTCTAATAACATTTTCTTCCCCCACGTTCTTTTATTGGTGCATCTTCTGAGTTTCTATTTCACTTTTGTTCTTCCTCTCCTTTATTTATATTCTTTTTCTAACCATTCATAAAATCGTCCCCATGTCTTGTAGTACATCAATTCCTCTTTGTCTTTTATTCTTAGTATTAATCTATTCATCTCTGCGCAGTCTAAAATTTTCTTTATTATCTCCCCTTCTGTAGGAATATTTCCTGCTTTCCAATTTTGTGCAAATATTATTCTTGCTGCTGTTACTATATGAACTATCAGATATGTATCTTCTTTACTATATTTCTCTGGTAAAATGCCCAATAAGAAAGTCTCTGGCCTTAGTTCTATACAACTTTTAAACATTTTTTCTAACCACGTTTGTATTTTTACCCAATAGTTCTTTGCTTTTGTGCATGTCCACCATATATGGTAATAAGATCCTGGTGCTTGATGACATTTCCAACATTTAGCTGATTTATCTTTAAACATTTTTGCTAATTTTTCTGGTGACATATGCCATCTATGAAACATTTTATATAAGTTTTCTTTATATGTCATTGCCATTGTTAATTTATAGTTTCTTTCCCATAACTGTTGCCATTTTTCTAATTCAATCGTATAACCAAAATTTCTTGCCAATGCTATCATTGTTTCTTTTACTACCTCTCCTTCCAATCTTATTTGCAATAGGTAATTATATAATTTTTTAATCATTTTTTCATCTGTTCCCATAAGTATTTCATCCAGTTCTGACTTTCCATAATTAAAACCATATTGCTTAGCATCTGCTTCATATCTTGATTGTATTTTCAAATGCATATACCAATTCATCTCAATTCCTTGTTTTTCTAATTCTTGCTCTTGTTTCAGCTCTCCCTTCTCTGTTAAAATATCCTTGTATCTAATAATATTCCTCATATTAATCAAATTTGGATGTGTCAACAGGGGTGGGTTCTGGCTTACCCCGCTGCTGGTTCGCTTCCTCACACGCCGCGTGGGCGCGCCACGCAGGTGCACGCATGCTTCTTGCGTGCACGCGTGCATGCGCAGTGCTAAAAACCCAGCTTCTGCGCATGCGCATGCGCAGACGCAAAAAACAAAACCGAGAGAGCCGGTTCGGGGGCGTGTCCAGCCAGTCATCGCTGCCGTTTGGGCGAGCGGGGGGGAATTCCCGCTACCGGTTCTATAGAGCCAGTCCGAACCGGCAGGAACCCACCTCTGTGTGTCAACGCTTCTGTTGTTGAAAGCCACATTGGTATTTCTACATAGTGTTTTTCTTTCACTTTCTCCCACACTGTTAGCAAACTATTTCTTACATAATGTCTCTGAAAATAGGCATGTATTCTATTTTTCCCATACCATAGGAAAGCGTGCCATCCTAATTGCAAATCATGTCCTTCCAAAATCAATAATCTTACATTTCTCAATAAGATTTTCTTTCTCTTCTTGGCATCTGGCCCCTCCTTCCTCTTTCCGTCTTTCTTCCTCTTGCAATCCAATATATTGTTCATAAAATAATTCCGCCTTATCTAATGTATCTAGTCTATGCCTTTGCTCCTGCCAGTTCACCAGAATTCCTTCTGGCACCAGCCATCTAAAACTCACTCCTTTTTTAATTAGACATCTAGTCAAGAATTGATAATCTTTTCTTATATCTCTAACTCTTTTTGGAATTTGCTTCAACACCACTACTTCTCTGCTTTTGTATTTTATTGTAGCATTTCTTCCCATCTGCAAAATCCCTGCTCTCACTGTTTTCTTGATAAATCTTATGTGTACTTCTCTAGGTAGATTGTTTTTCATTGCATATCTTGTGTGTACTCTAAATATTTCATCGATCTCACTTAATATCTTTTCTTTACTTTCTTCCATTGGTTCTGCCAATATCTCAATTATTTCCGCCCAATTTACTCCTTTTTCTTCTCCAATATTTTGGAATCTTAGATAATAATCAGCCTTGTCCATCTCTAATGTTATAATTATCCTTTCTTGATACCTCACTTGATCTTGATTGTATCTCTCTGTTAATGCAGCTTAGGATTGCATTGGCTTTTTTGGCTGCCGCCACACACTGCTGGGTCATATTTAATTGGTTGTCCTCTAAGACTCCAAGATCCCTCTCACAGTTACTGCTATTAAGCCTGGTTTCACCCAGTCTATATGTGTACTTTTGGTTTTTCTTGCCTAAGTGTAGGACTTTACTTTTCTCTACGTTCTCTACTATCAAGGCGGCATAAAGCAGTACTAACCATGTGACCTTAATACTATCCCTCCATTGATGTAGCCTAGGATTACATTGGCCTTTTTGGCAGCTGTAGCACATTGCTGGCTCATATTTAAGTGGTTGTTCACTAGGACTCCTAGATCCAACTCACAGGTATTTTTGTTGAGCCAGGTGCCGCCTATTCTATACCTGTGCATTCGGTTTTTCTTGCCTAACTGTAAAACCTTATCTTTTATGGTGTAACGAATTCTATTTTGTTGGATAGGGCTCAGTGCACTAGTCTATCGAGATCCATCTGGATCTTAAACCTATCATCTGGGGTGTTAACTACTCCTGCCAGCTTGGTGTGGTCTGCAAAATTGATGACTTCTCCTTCTATCCCCTCACCTAAATCGCTTGTGAAGAGTTGAAGAGTACTGGGTATAAGACAGAACCTTGAGATACACTGTTTCTCGACCTTGGCAACCTTAAGAGGTGCGGACTTCAACTCCAAATTCTGGGAGTTGAAGTCCATACATCTTAAGGTTGCCGAAGTTGAGAAACACTGCCCTACTGCACACTTCCCACCATGCAGATGTAGTTCCATTGAGGACTACACATTGAGTGTGCTTGGTCAGCCAGTTACGAACCCATCTGGTGGTGACACGCTCTATCCTACATTTTTCTATCTTACCAAGAAGTAAGATAGTCTACTTTCTCAAATGCCTTACTGAAGTCCAAGTAAACTTAAATCCACAACTCTCTCCCCTGGTACAGCTGACAAAGCAAGGAGAACCTGTGGCTTAGAGGTTAATACATCTACCTAATATGCAAGCAGCCCAGGTTCGAATCCCAGAAGGGTATGGCTAGCTGACGAGAGCTAAATAGCTTGAAATAGATCTATACTAGTCTCCCTTTATTTCTTTGTCAGAAAATATAAATTTAACACAAAATAGTTTGTCGTGAAAGCGACTGCCTGCGAAGGCTCCTGGATTGGGCCTGAAAGGCGAAAGGAAGCAGTATGCTCCTTCCCATATTTGGGTAGACCAGGTTGCCCTGATAAAAAAAACACTTAAATCCACAATATTTCCCTGGTCCATTAATTTAGTCACTTTGTTAAAGAATGCAGTAAGGTTTGTCTGGCATGATCTGGTTTTGACAAACCCATGTTGGCCTCCAGTAATAATTTTGCTAGTGTCTAGGTATTTGCAGATCCATTGCTTGGTTATCTTTTCCAGAATCTTTCCAGGTATTGATGTCAAGCTGATTGATCTGTAGCTTCCTGGATCCATTTTTTCCCCTTTTTTGAAGATGGGAGCCACATCAGCTCTTTTCAAGTCCTCTGGTAGTTCCCTGGTGCTCCAGGATCTTTGAAAAATATGGTTCAGTGCAGCGGTGAAATCTACTTACCTTCCCTACCGGTTTGGAAGCGCACGCTTCGCGCCCATCACACACACTTTTCCACCCTCTGCGCATGCACAGAATGCTTTGTGCATGCGCAGAGGGTTAAAAACAAGAAAATGGCGACGTCCAGGCGGGTGGGCGGAGCCTCACACTGCCGCTGCTACCGGTTCTCCAAACCACAGGCGGCCACCGCTACCGGTATGCCCGGACCGGGCCGAACCAGTAGCATTTCACCCCTGGTTCAGTGGTTCCAAAATTACATCTGCCAGCTCCTTTAGAACTCTGGGATGTAACCCATCTGTGATTTGAATTTGTCTAGAGTAGATAGGTGCAATCTATGTAAAGACTGGCAGAATGAAACACAGAACAATCTGGAATATTAAAAACAGAGCATGAATCCTGCACAGGGAAGGTAATACAGGTAGCCCTCAACTTACAACAATTCGTTTAGTGACTGTCTGAAGTTACAACGGCACTGTAAAAAGGGACATATGACCATATCAGCATCCCCATGGTCACGTGATCAAAACTCAGACACTTGGCAGTGGACTCATATTTATGACGGGGGTCCTGTCATCCCCAGGCAAAGTCAATAGGGAAGCCAGATTCATTTAACAACCCTGTTACTCACTTAACAAGTACAGAGATTCACTTAACAATTGTGGAGAGAAAGGTCGCAAAACGGGGCCAAGCTCGCTTTAACAACTGTCTCGCTTAGCAACAGAAATGTTGGGCTCCATTGTGGTCGTAAGTCGAGGACTACCTATGTTCCTTTCTTTTTCCCTCTGCAGGAAGTTAGCACCCACCCCTCTCCTAGAAGAATGAAATATTCTAGGAAATATTAAAAAGGCAGAATATTATATTTCCCTGGATGAGAAATGGAGAAACATAGTTTTTTTTTTAAGGCAGGAGGCAAACTCACTCTTAATAGCTCCCACCCTCCTCAACAGCCCATAGCAGATGTCAGCACTTAGGAGATAAAGAGATAGCTAGGTCTATTCATAAGCAAATACCCTCACCCAAGATAGAACAAAGGTAGGATGAGCCCTCAGCCATAATAGAAATTGCCCAAAACCCTCTTCATTACATCATCACCCAGCAAGATTCAACCAAGCCTGGGACTCAAGACACTACAAAGTTACCCCTGCATGGCCCCATGGGAGTCTGACAACCAATCAGAATACATTTCTTTCACAGGAACAGGAAGCAAGTTCAAAGCCCAAGAGAGGGTATAAATCTCTCTCTCTCTCTCTCTCTCTCTCTCTCTCTCTCTCTCTCTCTCTCTCTCTCTCCCCC
>QLTV01002538.1:35974-46235 GCA_003457575.1 Thermophis baileyi | reverse complement strand
TCTTCTGTTCAGTCGTGTGCTCATCCGATCTCTTCTTCTCCTCCACCTTCTCTTCCTCCTCCTCCTCCTCCTTATTCTCCTCCTCCTCCTCCTTGTTCTTCTCCTCCTGCTGCTGCTCCTCCTTTCTTCTTCTTCCTCCTCCTCCTCTTCTTCTCCTCCTTCTCCTTCTTCTTCTCCTCCTCCTTCTCATTCTTCTCCTCCTGCTGCTGCTCCTCCTCCTTTCTTCTTCCTCCTCCTCCTCTTCTTCACCTCCTTCTCCTTCTTCTTCTCCTCCTCCTTCTCATTCTTCTCCTCCTGCTGCTGCTCCTCCTCCTTTCTTCTTCCTCCTCCTCCTCTTCTCCTCCTTCTCATTCTTCTCCTCCTCCTCCTCCTTGTTCTTCTCCTCCTCCTTCTTCCTCCTCCTCCTCTTCTTCTCCTCCTTCTCGTTCTTCTCCTCTTTCTCATTCTTCCTCCTCCTCCTCCTCTTCCTCCTCCTCCTCCTTCCATTATGTCATGCATTTGTGGGTACAAAGGACGAAGAAAATTTTTTAGAAGTTGAGTATCAGTAGACTTTTTCCCATTTCCACCTAGCTTTGAAAAGGCGTTGCCAGCACCACATCTTTTTTCTGCTACGTTCCCCATGAAACTGCCTTCAATTTGTCCCCAGCCTTGGAGATAGACTTAAGATCCACACCAGTCTCAGAGTAGTATCGCCAGACTTTGCCCAAGAACATTCAAGGTTGGTAATACCCTTTGGACTTGCTCAATGTGTAGGAAAGTTGGAAAGACTGGGAAGAAAGTTGAGGGAGAACTGGAATCTGTAACAGGGACAGCACTTTTCAGGCAGGTTTTCTGTCAGTTTGAGGATGGATGGAGAGCAAGCCAAGATACCATAGTAGAGATTGGCCTCATCCCAGTTCAGTAGAGTATAGAGATCCACAAGAAGATCCCCAAACTGCTCAGTCAGCCATATACACCTAAACACTAGCAGTGTGCTGGCTTATCAAGGGTTTAGCCTAGAATTAAGAACTGTCTCTTTAAGACCTAGCATTCTGGGGAATGTAGTCCATGCCATGTAGTCCATGGCATGTGATCATAACTGTGTACTCTTATTGGTCATTGAAGTATGCCTGGGGGGCGGGAGTAAAGGAAGTCACTTTCAAGCTAGCTACCGGGAAAGGATGCCTGAACAAGGAGATGGGAAGCGTTAATCCTTTTTTACAATATTCGTGATGGTTCCAGATTATGACTGTAGATTCAGAAGAACTTCTACATAACCGTGAGTGTTGTCAGAGGATGCCTGAAGAATAAAATATAATCTGATTGAATGTACCATTGCGTTTGTTAAGCTGCCTGATGATAGCACAACCAATCTACGCTTGATTCAGAACAAGCAGGGAGAATATATACCTATGCATACATTAAAAATGTGCATGTGTGTGCAGATTTACAGTTTATATTAATTCATGATGTTTTTCTGCTTGGTTGCAAACCATCATGAGATCCAGTTTGTAACATTTTCCTTGGAGGCACTGCCGTGTTTTTTTTTTTTTTTTTTTTTTTTTTTTGCTCACTGATTAAAGATGATGAGAAGAACCTGCAATTGTTCAGATGTTGCTGAGCTATTAGTTCCAGCTGCCATAACTCTAATTCACACTATATATTGGGAAGAAAGCTAGCTGTTGTCATTCAGAAAAGTTGGAAGATCATAGTCCTCTGTCTTTCAGGGAGAACCTCCCCAGCACTGGTCCCACCATTGTGGTCCTGCTTTCCAATTGATCTATATTGCAGCACATTTAACCATCTTTAACCCTTTCATTGAGGGACGCATCAGGGCTGTGGTTGACCTTGGGGGGCAGGGGGGGCATGGGCGACTGGGTGGGCATGGCCAGTGGTGGGCGTGGCCAGCTTGATGCCACTCACTGGGCATGGCCACCTTGACACCACTCCCTTCGCACTGGGTAGACTAGGCCGAAACCACGCTGGCCCGATGTTTTCTCTTCACATTGGGTAGACCAGGCCGAAGTGACACTGGCCCGATATTTCCTCTTTGCACTGGGTAGACAGAGCCAAAGCCACACTGACTCGATGTTTCCTCTTCGCATTGGGTAGACCGGGCCGAAGCGACGCGGGTAGACTGGGTCGAAGCAACGCGAGCCAGCC
This sequence comes from Thermophis baileyi, assembly GCA_003457575.1. Lineage (NCBI taxonomy): Eukaryota > Metazoa > Chordata > Lepidosauria > Squamata > Dipsadidae > Thermophis > Thermophis baileyi. The sequence continues at coordinate 44,093 of QLTV01002538.1, read as the reverse complement.
CCTTACATTTTCCAGGATGGCCCCACGGGCTGGATCTGACCACATTGTGGGCCGAATCCGGCCCTCAGGCCTTGTGTTTGACACCCTTGCTTTTAACCATTTGCCCTGCTGGAATGGGACAACTTGCCACGGCCATTTCACCATGGACAACTTGCTGTGGCCATCTCGCCAAGGCCAACTCACAGTGGCCATCTCACCACAGACAACTCACCACAGGACAAATTGCTGTGGCCAACTCATTGTGAGATAACTCGCCACAGGACAATTCCACGCAGGATAATTCAACGTGATAAATATCTGCCACTGTTTCTTCGACATTATCTCCGTTGACAAAAATGGAAGCAATGTAGAAGAAACAGTGGCAGATCACATGTATCACATTGAGCTATCCCATGTGGATTGTCCCACAGCAAGTTGGCCATGGTGAGTTGGCCACGCTGGGTTGGCTATGGCAAGATGGTTTTGATGAATAGGACACAGCAAGATGGCCGCTGCGAGTTGGCTACAGCGAGATGGCCATGGCAAGATGGCCACGGCGAGTTGTCCTAGACCAAGGGTGTCAAACTCATGCCCCGCGGGCCGGATGTGTCACGTGCTGGCCACCCCCACCCCCGGTTTAGCGAAGGGGGAAAAGTCACGATACGTTACGTGACGACGTCACACCGCGAGTTTGACACCCCTGTCCTAGACCCTTTGCCTACTATACACTCATCTGCAGGCCTCTGCAGCTAGGCAAGAAAAGCCAAATAATGAAATAGGCCTGGCGGTGACAAGATACAAACGCCACACCTTTTCTGCTTGCATTGCAAGAAATGTACAAATCATGTTTAATGGCGTTTCACTTGGCTGCAGACCTTTGTGAACACATTCTTTGAGCTGTATTTAATAAGACTAAATTACCTTTATGAAATGGGACAAACCCGGATGATTTGTGATTTAAATCAGGGATGGACTGAAATTTATCAAGCAAAGGATTATAAAAAGGATCTTCAGAATGCCCCAATGTTCCTTGTTGTTCTTATTTATCCAGAGACTCGGCACACTTCAAACAAAAGCAGGTTAACAACAGCTATTGTTCATTTCCAAGCTCAAAGCTTCATTTTCTCATGCACTAATACACATGTATACATACCAAAAATCAATCCTGGTGATTCAACTCTCTTGAAATCCAGAAGGAATGAAGGATGCCCAACCTACATGATACCTCCTTCTATGTCAGGGGTGTCAAACTCACGTCGTCATGGTGGTGTCACGTGACGTATCGGGACTTTCCCCCCCCCCTTCGCTAAACCGGGTGACGCATGCGACCCGCGGGCCGGGAGTTTGACAGCCTTGTTCTATGTAGACTCTGGAAAGAGTGCAGAGAAGAGCAACAAAGATGATTAGGAGGCTGGAGGCTGAAACATAGGAAGAACGGTTGCAAGAATTGGGTATGTCTAGTCTGGAGAAAAGAAGGACTAGGGGTGACATGATAGCAGTGTTCCAGTATTTGAGGGGTTGCCACAAAGAAGAGGGAGTAAACCTATTCTCCAAATCACCTGAGGGCAAGACAAAAAGCAATGGATGGAAACTAATCAAGGAGAGAAGCAACCTAGAACTAAGGAGAAATTTCCTGATAGTGAGAACAATTAATCAATGGAACAGCTTGTGTCTAGAAGTTGTGGATGCTTGAACACTGGAGGTTTTTAAGACGAGATCGGACAGCCATTTGTCTGAAATGGTATAGTACCGTGATGGTGAACCTATGGCACACGTGCCCAAAGAGCCGAGGTGGCGCAGTGGTTAGAGTGCAGCACTGCAGGCTACTTCCCCTGACTGCTAGCTGCAGTTCGGCGGTTCAAATCTCACCGGCTCAAGGTTGACTCAGCCTTCCATCCTTCTGAGGTGGGTAAAATGAGGACCCAGATTGTTGGGGGCAATATGCTAACTCTGTAAACCGCTTAGAGAGGGCTGTAAAGCACTATAAAGCGGTATATAAGTCTAAGTGCTATTGCTATTGCTATGTTGCCTGGCACGCGTGGCATCGCCCGTTCCTCTTCTGGGTTTCTGGTGTGCATGCGCGTGTGACAATCAGCTGGCCTTTGAGTGTGCGGCAGTGCCAGAAACTGAAAGAGCTGGTCTTCCATTTTCCGATGTGAGCATGCGCGCCGGCCAGCTGATCATCGCGCGTGCATGCGTGCCAGTAACCAGAAGGTTAGCTGCGCATGCCAGAAACCGGAAGTTCATTTTCCGGCGCGCGCATGCCCCCTGGGCAGCTCCTCTTCTGGGTTGCGGCCCAGACGAGTGCACGCACGCGCTCCCTTTTCAGCACTCAGTGCCGAAAAGGTCCACCATCACTGGTATAGTATCTCTTGCTTCAGCAGGTTGTTAGACTAGAAGACCTCCAAGGTCCCTTCCAACTGTGTTGATCTGTTACTATTCTGTTTATTATGTAATAACTGTGAAATACTGCAGTTCCCATCACTTTTATAACTTCCAACAAGACTTGATCCATCCTACCTTGGTTCTCTTCTGGTTCGTTTCCCGTTCATCTGGGAACCACCTTGTGTTTTCAGAATCGTGTTGTGTTTTGGAAACCATTCCTTGTTTGCATATCATGAAATGCTTCTGTAAAGGAATTTAGAAGATGACCTTGGGAGAAGGAATGGATGAATAATTCATGGAGGAGAAACAGCCACTCAGTCTGGGGAAAATGGAAAGCATGAGAAAGAAACTCAAAATAACACCTCCTTGATGCCCTTTGGTATAAGATGGGGCAAGAGATATTCTAAGATGCTTTCAAGATGGTTATCATACCCCACAAGAATAAAGTAGCATTTCTGCAATCTATCAGCCCCTTGAGGTTGACCAGACCAAGAAACATTTCAGGGAACCCTAAAACTTTTATTAAGAAGAATTATTGTAAAGGAATCTGGCAAGTTTGATTGTATTTTGCCTGCTCTCTTTCTTATTTTCCTGCGAATTAGGAAGTATCTGAGATACTTATGCGTTCCTTTCTGGTTTTGAACTCAAGCCATGTTTAGCTTCTCTTTACTTTGTTAGCAGATCTCCCTCCATCAAAGTCATCCTCTTTATTCTCTACAGAATCCCTGCAATGTCTGTTTCCTGACCTGGCCTACCTCAAAGGGCTGACAGCTTTTGTGGGTTTTTTTTTTTACCTTATTTTCAGGAACCTTGAATTGCTCTTTCAAATTTCTTCAGCTGCATCTGAGCTTACATGGTTTCTAGAGATGTCAGAAACTGTAACTGCTAGTGCTTGTTTTTTGGTCACCCACCCTAGTGAACCATCCCTGCCTGCTCATATTTACCAATCTGGAAGGTTGTTTAGAAGGAGTTTATTTTATTTGATTTTTTTTTAAATTCTGCTTTTATTATTTTTTGTAAATGACTCAAGGGGGTAAGCATGCCTAATACTCTTTCTGCCTCCTATTTTCCTCACAACAACCCTGTGAGGTAAGTTGGACTAAGAGTAATTGGCCCCAAATCATCCAGCCAGGTTTTCATGTCTAAGGTGAAACTAGAACTCACGGTCTCCTGGTGATTGGTCCAAAGTCACGCAGCCAACTTGCATGCCTAAGGCGGGACTAGAATTCACAGTCTTCTGGTGATTGGCCTAAAATCACCCAACTGGCCTGCATGCCTAAGGCGGGACTAGCAGTCATAGTCTTCTGGTGATTGGCCCAGAGTCACCCAACCGGCTTTCACACCTAAGGCAGGACTAGAACTCATAGTCTCCTTGTTCTAGCCTGGAGCCTTAACCACTAGACCAACTGGTTCTCAATCTCTCAAGAAGTGTTCTCTTAGGATTAAATTAAAACACTGAAAGCTAGAGAGATCTGCATCCAGTTTTGGTCGCCATGATGTAAAAAAGATGTTGAGACTCTAAAAGGAATGCAGAGAAGAGCAACAAAGATGATTAGGGGGGTGGAGACTAAAACATATGAAGAACGGTTGCAGGAACTGGCTATGTCTAGTTTAATGAAAAGAAGAACTAGGAGAGACATGATAGCAGTGTTCCAATATCTCAGGGGCTGGCACAAAGAAGAGGGAGTCAAACTATTCTTCAAAGCACCTGAGGGTAGAACAAGAAGCAATGGGTGGAAACTAATCAAGGAGAGAAGCAACTTAGAACTAAGGAGAAATTTCCTGACGGTTAGAACAATTAATCAGTGGAACAGCTTGCCTCCAGATGTTGTGAATGCTCCAACATTGGAAGTTTTTAAGAAAAGATTGGACAACCAATGTTGTTATTCTATTCTGTTCTATATGGTGAAGAAAGGATAGAAGCCAGGAAAAAAAAAACATTGACAATCATCCCATGGTAATTACATGTGTGAATCCACCCTATTCCCTATTCTCTTTTGTATCTAAAGTAAATTTGAAAGCAATTGTTTTGTGCAATTAAGTAAGAAGAAGTAGGGAAAGTGCAGATTTTTCTTTCTTTAACATCTATTAAGTACAGAAGTCAATCCGTCTCCTTTCCCCCTTTTTCCATGACATTTGCATCCGTCTCCATTTGGCGACTCCTGGGATACTCGTAAAAATAAAAATATCCCATAAGCTTAAACTCTCTTTCTTAAACCGAGTTCAGTGGCGTTGTCCAATCATTTTAATGCACCTTAATGAATCCTGCTGTACTTCTAAAAATTCTCTAGAAATTCTCTGGAAAGTGGAAATGCAGAAAGAGATTTTAAAAGCTACCACACAGTGAAATATTCTTTATAAGCCCGTAATGAAAAAAAAACAGCATTTGGAACTCCTCTGTTACACCACACAATTCATAATTTAAGTCTGTCTTCTGCAATCTGGTGGCCTCTTGATATATTAGAATTATGTTCAAACCCATCATCCTTTTCAAAAGAAGCAACATAATGCCAAGCATAGAAACAGAACAAGAAATAGTGAGCCAAAAAAATTAAGTACCTTAAAAAGGGACTGAAATCTAGCTCAATCTAATTTATATCAACATAGTTTACTATATTCCTCATAATTCCTCCACAACTTCCTCCTCCTCTCAACCCATTCACTCGTTCTTCAGTGGTTTGGTCAGGTCATGTGATCACTTTTTGCAACCTTCTGACAAGAAAATTCAATGGGGAAACCAGATTCACTTAACAACCTTGTTACTAATTTAACAGCTGCAGTGATTCACTTAACAAATGTGGCAAGAAAAGTGGGGCAAAACTCACTTTACAAATTTCTCACTTAGCAACATAACATTTTGGGCTCAGTTGTGGCCTTAAATTGAGGACTTGCTGTATAGGTCTTCTGCGAGAGCAGGGGGTTGGACTAGATGACCTCCAAATTCCCTTTGTACTCTATTACTGTTACTGAAGATAGTTTCTTAGACTCAAGATACTGTAAATGTAAATGTAATGTGAAGATGGGCAGAGTGCTGGAGAAATAAAAACAAGATTAATCCTAGAGAGGATTAGGACAAGAACAATTGGAATGGCTAAAGCAATAATTTTTCCAGTGGTAATATACAGCTATGAAAGCCAGACACTAAGAAAGAGAGAGCGAGAGAGATAAAGGAGATAAATATCCTTGAGTTATGGAAGTGCCGTTGGTTTACCAAGAGTGTCGTGGCCTGCAAAAGGAACCAATCAATGGGCCCTGGATAAAATAAAAGCTGGTCGACTTCCGGCAGTGACGTCACGCAGGTGCGAGCAAGCCGACGGGGCTCCGCTCGGCTCGCACGATTTTTCGTGAATTCTGTGGCCTTTGGGCAAGGTTAGCTCTTGAAGAGAGCACCGGTGGAGAGGGGAGACTTCATCGCTCTAAGGGAGCTCTAAGGAAGTTGAAGACTGAGGCAGATGGACAGGAATCATAAAATATGTGTCGTTGCAAGCTGTAGCAAGCTGTAAGGCTTTGGCAGGTCCACCACATTTATCTCAAGATAAATGTGGTTAGACCTGCAGAAGCTTTACAGCTTGCAAAGAGTGTGGTGCTTTCACAATGCAGCCTCTCTCTCTTTCATACAGGCACGTGATCCCATGTTACACATGCAGACAGTCATGTTAGCATGTCGATGGCTTTCTCATTTACCCCCACCACCACCACCCTCCCCAGGGGATACTGCTAGTTACTAAACATACAATTGGAAATATCGGGAAGAGTTTGCCCATGCAATCACCAAGAATTGAAACTGGCCAATCAAAATGGAACAATTCAGCAGTGGCCTCCAGAAATTGTGGGTGCTATCAGCCTGCCATCTTATGCTTGCTCGTGCTTCGCTGCTATGCGGTGGCAGACTGCCATGAACTATGGGGAGGGAGAATGAATGAAAGGGGAAATGTTTGGGAAAACGAAAGTAAGTGCTGTATCTCCTGGAGACACTGCTTCAAGGTCACCCCGCTGGAAGTAGGAGGGAGCAGCATACCAAACTGCACTTAGACTGACCGTTATGAAAACATCTTGCTTGAACCTAATTGGTTACACAGGCTTGGGCAATAAGAGATAGTTAAGGGAGGGAAAAGTAGAAATTAGGGATTTGGGCGCGCGATTCTCAGTTCTGGCTTTGCAATATTGCAATACACTTGATCTCTAATAAACTATAGCTTTCTCAACAAAGGGAGCCAAGGATCGATTCTATTTATAGATTTAAGTAGTAGCAGGTCTAACAGGTGTTCCAACACTGGAAGTTTTTAAGAAGAGACTGGACAACCACTTGGTATAGGGACTTCTGCTTGAGCAGGGGGTTGGACTAGAAGACCTCCAAGGTCCCCCCCCCCAACTCTGTTATTCTGACTGCATGGTACCTAATATCTATGTACAGCTTTGTTACCAAAATATAAGCAAAATTTCCTGCCAGTGAGAATAATTACTCAGTGGAACAATTTACTTGTGGGTGCTCCATCACTGGAGGTTTCCAAGAAGGCTAGACCAGCCAGGTGTCCAGAATGGTATATGGTCTCCTGTTCAAGCAGGGGGTTGGACTAGAAGACCTCCAAGGTCCCTTCCAATCCTGTTATCGTACATTCTGTGCTGCTTGCATGAGAAATAGTTTGGTTATTTGCATTATTCCCTTGGAACTCCTTTCATTAGTATATAAACACAATGTTTTTCAGTCTTTAAAAAGCATGGTTTTGTTTCTGATTTGTTGACACAGAGCTGTTAGCACTTTAACTGCCTCTTCTCTGGTATCTTTATGGATTCAATGGATATTTTCCTTGTATCAGGTGCTTTTCCACTGACACTGGATTAAGTGCCTTTATATTTCCCTTCCTAATGAAATCAGGTCTGGGATATATATTCTCTCTACCAATGTTTCTATCACATTATAATCTCATCCCTGTTAGGTTTCTGTGCATTCTTTCCATTTTCTTGGCTGAGATTATTTCCCTTGTTCTTTTTGCTTGAGACTGAAAGTTTGTGTTCAGTTGTCAGGCCTTGTTTTTGTTGTCCAAAGCTTCATCCTTCTCTGGCAATTATGACCCACATTATTTGAAAGCCCCATGGTGGTAGGGAACCTAAAAATAAAATAGAAATAAAAATGACTCGCGTTTCTTGAGATCAACAATTCTTATCATTGCGGTGGTCTCACCTGAGGCTGTACATAAGAATACCTAATGAGCTTTTGCCATCCTTACCCAGAGTCTCATGCAAAATATCCACAATTAAGCTATGGCAACTATGTGATATAATCAAAATAAGGAATAATTTCCTAATCATAAGAGCTATTAAGCACTGTAGCACTCCCTCCTGGGGTCATGGATGCTTCATCATTGAACATTTTCAAACAAACATTGGGCAGCAATTTTATTTGGATTCTTACTCCAGGTAGGTGATTTTGCCAGAGGACCTTTGATAGGATTCTATGATATGGACGTGGAAACCCACATGTGATATCTTGCATGATTGCAGAGGCTCTGGCTGGAAACCCCTGAACTTTACACAATACAGTATATGACACTCTAAATGACAAAATTAAATAGATTAGTAAAGTAAATGAACAAACTAGGAAATACATTTGTAGGAGGACTGGGTACCAAGGAAAGAAGGAAGGAAGGGAGGGAGGGGATGGGGATGGGAAGGAAGGGAGGAAGGGAGGGAGGCAGGCAGGAAGGAAGGAGATGGGAATGAGAAGGAAGGAAGGAAGGAAGGAAGGGGAAGGAAT
>QLTV01002537.1:2917000-2937290 GCA_003457575.1 Thermophis baileyi | reverse complement strand
CCAGCCAGCCATGCTGGCTGAGTAATTCTTGGAGCTGAAATCCACACATCTTAAAGTTGCCAAGTTTGAGGAACACTGGTCAGCATTCTCTAATCCTGGGATTTTTTGATGACCTCTCAAATTTTAATATTCACCCAGTCGGAACCTGCTTGGCTTCCAAGCCCAGACGAGGTCAGCCAAGAGTTTACCCGCACGCCTTCTTTATCTAATCCGCCTTCTTCTCGCCCGGAGACCCGCGTTCGCGCAGCGGAGGGTCTTCCTGGCCGCGACCACTAGGGGGCTCTGCACCTAGGAAAGCAGCGGTTCCCCCCCCCCTCTCCGCCTCCCTCTCCGCTCTCTCGCCTCCTCTCGCTTCCTTTGTTCCGAAGCTTCCATCCCCGACTACATCCGGTCTCTGCAGCTGGTCGGCCACCATATTGGGGTTGCTCTCGGCCCGTCAGGCCTCGGCGCCACTTCTCCTTGCGGCCGCCCGACGAGGCGACTGCCCGGGGCCCGGATCCAGCTCCGATTGGCCAGGCTTCGATCCCTGATTAGGCGGAGGAGATCGCGAACGAGGGTTGGTCTTCCGTGGGGTCCCAGACCCGCCCGCCCCCCCCCCGAAACTGCAGGGCAGGAGGACGTGGAGGGCGGGGTGGGGGAGGTCAGGGCGCGGAGCGGAGCGGCAGTCGAGGAGGGCCGGCAGAGTTAAGAGGGGACTCGGGCTCGGAGGCCCCGGCTGGGCTGGAGCGGGCAGCGCAGCCAGGCGGGCCAGAGGAGATGGGATCCCCCTCGCCCCCTTCTCCAGACCCACAAGGCGGGGAGAAGGGTGGCTTTGCCCAGGAGAGCCGGCCGGGGCTGGGAATTGGGGAAGGGGCTGGGAAGTGGGAGGGGGGGGTCCTCCCCTGCGGGAGAAGGGGAGGCTTGGCTGGGCCTTGGCTGGCCTCTCTCCCGGGTGGGCTGGCCACTTTCCTGCCCGCCACGCTCGCTTCCCGCTTTCTGGAGGCTTTCCTGGCCGTCTCTCCTTCCCCGGTGGCGAGGGGAGAGGTGGGCCGCCGGGGGCGGGCGATGACTCATACTAACCTCGGCGATCATCGCCCGCCTTGGCATCGCGGTTCGACAAGCGAAAACGATGAGAACCGCGGCGATCGTCGCTTCCCTCGGTGGTGGTTCAACAAACGAAACAGGTCAGCGTTGCAAAAAGCTTGCCTGCCCCCCCTCCCCCCCCAGTGATAACGCGGACGAGCCGTTTGACATCTGGAAAGGACGGCTTTAGCCTTTCCGCAAACCGTCTGCCTGCCTGCCTGCCTGCCTGCCTGCCTGCCTACCCTATGGATGGGTTGGAGTACAGTTCCCCTGATTGCGCAGGCCAGCGCTGTTCGGGGCCTGGGTTAGCTGGGCTATGTGAGTCCCAGAAGGGGAGCCAAGTTGGGGCAAGCCGCCTTAAGCTGGCCAGGAGTAGAAACCGCTTGATCAAGGCAGAACTAGAGAGAGAGGAGTGGTAAGCTGCTGAGATGGAACAAAAGCAACGCAGAAAGTGCAAAAGAGAAAGGCAATATTATTATCAGCACTCATTTAGAAAGCAAATAATAGATAATAATCTTAGTGAGTTAAGTCCAAAAGTGTATATTTGATCCAAGTTCGGGTTATCCCCAAAGTCCTTCCTACAATGGAAGTTAAGTTTAGAATTCCATGTAATGGAAACACAGAGAATAAAAATCTAGTAGAGATGAGCAAAATGAGAAGTAGGTATACTTTGAGTGACTATCATATGAGTTCAAAACGGCAATAAAGAGGAACAATGAGCAGTAAACTTAGATATTCACAGTCTGATGGGCAGGATTTCACATAGGAAATGAGATGTGTTCACATAGGAAATGAGAGGTGGTGTTCTGCATTATTGGCTGATGATATGGTAATTATTGTATATTGTATATTGCAAACGTAAGATACTTTTGTGCCTAAATCCATCCAATGATACCGTAATTACCAAAGACACCTTTTGTCTAACTACAATAGGCAAGCCAGCTTTCTTTTGGCTCTTTTCATGTTGTGCTAAATGGAGAGATTAAAAACTCCCTACATTTTGCTCACTACATCCATATGTTTATTTAGCTTTGTTAGCAACACAAGGGAAATAGGTTGCCATTGCCTTTTCCCCCTATTTCTCAGTATAGTACCTGGTCCTGTATTTTCTCTCATCCAAGTCTAGGAAGGTCTGACCTGCATTAACCTTTTGAGAAATTCAAAGAGCTTGATGCTGCCGTCTGCTTAGGAGAATTACAGGAATTGGTCATGGTCGACATATTTTTTATTACTTTGTTGTAGGGCCTCTCAGAATAACAGTTGGAAGGGACTTTGGAGGTCTTCTAGTCCAACCCCTTGCTCAAGCAGGAAACCCCATACAGACAAATACTTGTCCAATCTCTTCTTAAAAACCTCCCGTGTTGGAGCACCCTCAACTTCCAAAGGCAAGCCATTCCACCGGTTCTAACCGTTAGATCTAACTGTCAGAAAATTTCTCCTTAGTTCTAAGTTGCTTCTCTCCTTTGATTAGTTTCCAGCCATTGCTTCTTGTCCTACCCTCAGGGGCTTTGGAGAATAGCTTGACTCCCTCTTCTCTGTGGCAACCCCGGAGATATTGGAACACTGCTATCATGTCACCCCTAATCCTTCTTCTCATTAAACTAGACATACCCAATTCCTGCAACCGGTCTTCATACGTTTTAGCCTCCACTCCTTTCAGTGTTTCCCTTGAAGTACATCGAACATAGCTTACATTTTGTTTTGTAACTGTTCTGTCATTCTACTGATCATCTGCATGTTAAGTAAGTTTTGGGTGCTTATAAGGATTTAGTAATCAACATTTTCACATGTGTTGCTAGCCGCAGAGAGAGCCCAGGTTTTGTAAGTGCCAGTTGGGACACCAGTTCAGCGGTCATTGGTGTCTAATTACTTTGTGGGTACAGCGTTAACAGACAGCCACTCTGCTGACAATCATGACACAGTGTTGGTTGCAGCCCAGTCATGCCCTATGCTCATGGGGCGTATCCCCAAGTGAGCTGTGTGGTTTTTGAGGCATCATTCACGTAGCACGGTGTTGTCTGCTTTTGCATTTGAACCAAAGGGTGTGAGTTCCTCTTCATGTTGAAGCTTGATTAGTTTCTCTGCTAGGTTTCATGGCTGCATTAGTGGCTAGGGCATTGGGGGTTAACTGACTCTCTCTCTTTTGCAGGGGCTGAATTCATCTTGAGGCCTTGGCAGCGAGTGAGATCATGGAGGAAAACGGTGAAGATGTGGCTTCCCTGGGTAAGGATCTCTTCTCTCTCATCGTATTATCATCGTAATATTGTATGCTAAAATCTGTTTAATAAATTGTTGTGAAACCCCTCACTGTGACCAAATTACCCCTCCCTTTAAAAAAAAATGGTAAGGACTGCAGTAGACACAGATGCAGTGAGTGTAGCATTCACTATCCTATGACTGGGTCTTCTTTTTAGGGGTTCTTTGGGCTCAGGAGCGTATTCTCATTTCATTCAGTAATGTACCCCCAAAAATTGGGAACTGGAAAATATGTCTGGGAGGGAAAAGCAAATTCTGTGACAATTGTGTTTGTGAATAAGTTATTGAATAATCTTTAATTACAAACTAAATATGATCCAGCAGTAAGATGTGGCTGCAAAATTAGCAAAGATAGGTTTAGGCTGCTTCAATAGGAGTATACAGGAATTTGGGATGGAAGATCCAGAGGGGCTGAGAAGTCTGGTGGTGTTTCCTTCTCCAAGTAATTTTGTCTTAATTACGCTAGGTATAAGTCGATCTGGAGAAATACTTTAGAGGCTTTCAAGATCCTGCTACTTTATTAGCAGTGAAGGTGTTTCAAGAGAGCTAAGTAGTTCTCGTTTCCTGAATGAGCCAGCTCAAGGGTTAGACAGAAGTAAAAATTCCACTACTGTATTGGGTTGGAGAGTAGAGAAAGAGAAGATGGTTTCAAGGACAGCAAAGATGGCCTTTGCTGTGGAATTCTGAGTCTTTTCTGTTGTGTCTAGGACTCTGAATTATCTCCTGTAAACGAAATACAGTATTGAATTAGAGATCTGGGTGAGAGGCTGGCTTGGGAAACTCAACTGAATCAATATTGCCATGGACTTACACACTGCATTAGGAAAATCTGAAAGGAGCACCATAGAATGCCGCGTAACCTTGATTCAGTTTGTCAAAACCTGGCCAACTTGTTGAAGTGGTTTCAAAAGTGAAAGTGTCTTCACAAAGCCATTACCCTGCTTAAGTATAAAAACCTGGTGGGAATGGCTAGGCTTTAGGCTGTTCTAAACGGGAATCTCAACAATGGGAAAGAAATAAAACAGCCTGTTTTCAAGATGAAAAGGCCAGGAAGGTTTGCCCTCTCCTCCTTGGCTATTATGGTACCCATCTTCCACATCCCTGCCAGATTTTTGCAGTGCCTGCAGTAATTGGTTCCTCCAATACAGAGATGAGCATCCTTTTGGGTTCGTAGGAGTCACCCTTTTTGGGGAGCCCAGGGCTATAGGAGTTGGGTTGCTGATGCAAAACGGGTGGCGTGCAGCATGCAGATGAGAAGGGGAGTTTTTTTGGACTATTCATCGAATTTGAGATTGTACACTATCGTTCCTGTTGTTCTTGCCACAAAATTTTGGAATTTTTGACTCTTGCAGGTATGGTGGGGGGGGAGGTGGGACGTAGGTAGGGGGAGAGACAGGTAAAACTGGCTGAAAGATCATTTGAGGCTCCAGGGCCTCCGTTTGCCCATCCTGGCTCTGATGCAGCTATTTTGTTTCGTTTCATTTGCCTCAGTAGACTCAAAATCATACTGCGTTCTTTCAACCCCTCCCAGACCTGAAGTTGAATATTTTCCCTGCAAAGAAAAAAATAAAAATAAAACAGAGGTATTTGAGGGAAGAGAGGATTATGTCCTTATTACCAACATTTTAAAAGTAACTCACTGAAGGGATAAGTCTTTATAAGTAGGTAAGTGATAAACGGCTCCTCTGGCATTCATTTCAGAGAGAGCGGCAATTAGAGAACCACACTGAGAGGGATGGTTTTTTAAGGCAAGTCCTGTGATGATGATGATGATGATCATGGCTTTTTTCATTTTGATCCCTCTTATTCTTCTCAACCCCTTGGCTTTCTTATCTCTGAATGCCGATTGGGAACAAAGATGTGCCTCCCGTTCCCCCCTCCCACTCCGGGCAAGTGAGATTTGAGATTTATCGCAGTGTCTTGGCTGAAGTTCCGGCTGGATGCTTTTTAGTTTTGCTCCAAGTGGGGAAGTTGTAGATCTTGTACTCTTGAGGAAGTTCAGGCTAAAACATGGGAGCTACTGGCTGTAAAAAGGGTCATTTCTTCTTTCGTTATCTGATACTTTCCTGCAGGGTGTTTTTAGCTTTATTTAAGCCCTGATCCTTTTTTTGTGCTGTCTTGACAAGGGGCTAAACACAGTGATGGTAGCAGCTGAGCAGGAGGACAGAGGAAAATGGGTTTACAGGTAGATCTTGAATTACAATCACAGTTGGGACCAGAATTTCGGTCGCTAAGCATTGTGGCCATTGAGTGAGTCATCATGGGACTCAACGCGATTTTTTATAACCATTTTTATCCTGGCCATTGAGTAAGTCATTGCAGCTCTTAAGCAAGTCATGTAGTCAGTAAGTGAACCATGGAGTCTTTAAGCAAATTCGCCTTCCTCAATTGACTTCGCTTGTCAGAAGCCTGCTGGAGAGATTGCAAATTGCCACCATCGTAAATGCAAGCCAATTGCCAAGCGCCCAAATTGCAATCGTGTAACTGAGGGGAATGGTGTGACAGTTGTAACTTCGAATCGTAAGGTCGTAAGTCACTTTTTCCAAGGCTTTCGAACTGTTGTTAAAAACAGACTGCTGTAAAAACAAACAATCAAGGACTACCTGTAGAGAGATTGTCTGTAGGAGGCAGGCAGCTAGGCCCATAAAAGTTCTTTTTTTAAAAAAAGAAAACTAATATATTTATGTCAATCATTTATGGCACATAGATGACTTACAAGGGAAATGAAACCTACATAGTCATAATATTACCTTATCTGTATTTGGGGGCTAGCATGCAAAGTAGTTTCAATCTAGCTTCAGAATCTGTTTTTCATCTTTTTTTTTTAAAGCCAAGTTTCCAATTCTCATGGTTTAATGGGTACAGAGATTCAGCTTTTCAGCTTTATTTCCCCCCCCCCCATGAATGCACTCCTTTGGAATTAAGGCATCTAAAAATGACTGCCTCTAATTTTGTCTGTTTTTCTTTTCTCCTTGAGCGGCCTACATTTCAACAGATGGCAGCTACACAGGTGAGTAATTGTTGTTATGCATGTCAATCCATGAACCTAAATCAGCCATGTCTATAAATCTGCTCTGAAACCTTGTGATTGGAATATATTATGCAACAGTGATGTATTTTCTTTAAAAGTATATCTTTGGTCTATCAGGGGCTAGGCTAGTGAAGGTTAAGGAGGGATGGAACTTTAAAACTGCTTCACACATTACGCTAGACACGCGCATTGCACCATTGTCGGCTCTTGTTTTTTTTTCTTTTTTTCCTCATATGCAGACCCCCGAGTCATTTTCTTGTGGTCACACATGCTTTCTTTGCAGGCCAACTTGTGGGAACAAAGATGCGAGATGCGTGTCTCTTGTAACATTTGTGTGAGATGCAGTGTCTCAGTGGGGGGAGGGATTTGCCAGCATAACCATAGAGTGCATTGTAGAGAGTGTCCCATCTGTCTCTATTCGCACTCTATCATTAGGAGCTTCTTTGTTGCACCCTCCCCACTAGCACTCCTGTTACTGCGCCCAAATCAATTGAAACGTTTCCTGCTACCATTGTAAAATTCCCTGCTGCCAATAGCACCGTGTCATCTCTGGAGCACACCATGTTGTCTGATACCCTTCCAGAGACCGTGCCCATGCCGAATCACGGCACACTGACGGCTTCCTCGCAGGGCTCTTCCTCTGCCACTAAATCAAGGCGCCAGCCTGTTTGGACTGACGAGGAGACCCGGGCCTTCATCCAGGTGTGGGGTGATGACGCGGTGCAGAGTGCCCTGGCATCAAACTATCGCACAGTTGCACAGTTCCAGTGGATAGCGGATGAAATGCGAGCCCGGGGTTACAACAGGGATTGGGAGCAATGCCGCGAACGTGCAAAGGTCCTTCGACGGGGCTTCAAAGAGATAGTGGATGGGAACAGCAACGCTGGCCACGGACGCCGCGTGTGGCCTTATTTCGAAGAACTTAATCGATTTCTTTGCATCAAGCAAAATCTGGTCGTTCCACGGCTTTCAGGGAGCAACCCGAGGCCTCCTGTGGACCGCCGGCGTCGCGAGCACAGAGAAGCGCTAGATGCCCCCTATGAGCCATCCCCAGTAGGCAAGAGCGACAAAGGGACTTTTGAAGAGCCAGATGGGGACTGTCTGTTGTTGCCCGAACCAGGATCTCAGCAGAGCGAAGCCAACATGGAAAACCAAGCGGCGTCTCCAGCAGCAAATTCTGATATTTCCATGGATGGTAGTATTGGTCCTGGCACTCCCACCGATCCTTTGCCATCCAATGACTCAGTTACTGGTGAGTTTTGCTTGGATTTGCCGTGTGTCTTTAAACGGGTTTTGTATAATGTGTTGTTTCAGCCCTCTGGATTTCTAAGCGCCTTCTTTTCAGTTTGTTTGGATACAAAGGCAGGTGACTTAATGTTGTATTTGAAATATCATCAGATAAATGTCAGTTCCTAAGAGAGACTTGAGAGTAAAACTGCATCATTCAGGGCAGCAGCGTGTGCATTCTCTGCCTAACTCTTCCTCCTACAGACAACAGAACATGATTGCACTAAGCAAATGTTAATATACAACGGTACAATTTCAATAATACTTTTGGGTTCCAGTTTCTCACTCTTCCTTTCACATAAACGGGGCAACCTTGGTATAAAACCTGGATTTCTTAGGGCAAAGGCTATTCTTTTATAAGCATACCCGCTGACACTGGTGTTTGCCTCCACAATGCCCCATCTCTCTCTCTCTCTCTCTCTCTCTCTCTCTCTTTTTTTTTTTTTTTTTTATTAAACACTCTTTTTGATCTTTGTTCCTGCAGCGCCAAATCTGCGTCCTCGGCCCCTGACCGCCGCAGAGAGGATGCGTAATCTTCGTTGCCGGCAAAGAAAGAGAAGGGGGGATACTTTGAAAGAGCTGATGGAAGTCACCTCCCAGGCTACCAGTGAACTAGTCCGGACATTGTCTGACCTCACACATAAAGAGGTGGCTTCTTTTGAGCGTGCTTACAAGGAGGATCTCGCGGCCCGGAAGGACGAGATGGAGCAGAGCGCTGAGGACATTGGAAGGCTTGTAAGCGCTTTGGAATCAAGCGATCAAACTCTGAAGGAGCAGCTAAGCAGCCAGACCAGCGTACTGCAGGGCATCTTGGAGGTTATGAAAGACATTCGGGGTAGAACATCGTACAGTCCTCCGTATCCATCACAGTATTACGATTTCCCAGGCCCTAGCATGATTCACACAAGTGGTACTTCCTCAAACGGCCAAGAGATGCCATGCTCCTCCCCTTCCAGCCTTCCATTTCCTTCCCAGCAGTCCGCCACCAGCAATGGAGATGTCTCTCCCAGGAAGCGGATGAAATGAAGCCATCAGGCAGAACGGCACTGCTGATTTAGCGTCCTGGTGGAAACCAATTCTCCAGTTCTTTGTTCCTATTAGGACACATACATTGCTTTCCTTACTGCCTTTCTTCTTGCATAGTTAGAACATGTTCTCATCCCCTTACGTGTGTCTCCCCACAGCGTTAACGTTGTGGAAACAGCCGCCAGCAAATGTACATCTAGATTTATTATTACTTTTTTTTTTTAGCGAACCTATGTTAGTTTTCCTTCCATCTTGTTTCCAAAGGAATGCAGTGTTTGATGTACAAGTATAATTTTTTTAAAAAAAATACACACTTAAAACACATTACCAGGTACCTGTAAGAAGGTAATATTTGAAAAGTAATAAAAACTGCACTGTTGTTCCAAGTTGTTCAACATGTGTTTGATGGTGGAGTTTTCAGGCTTTTTAGGGTTGCTAGGCTGGGTCAAATCAATGTGCTCTGATTCAGCCTTCTGACTTTGAAAAATGGCCGCCCAATTTCCACAGAAAGCTTCATGTGACAGTGATGGCGAACCTTTTGGGCTCGATGTGTCAAAAATTTAAGAAAAAGGCCTAATTCTGCTGGTGGTTCACCCACATACACATGGACAAAAGAAAAACAATTCTTTACATAACCATTTTTTTTTAAGTGCAGTCCAATCATATGTTATATACAGGTAGTCTTTGACTTAACAACCATTCGTTTATTGACCTTTCGAAAAGGTCAATATGACACTGAAAAAAGTGAAACCCATCCTCATACTTAAAAGTGTTGCAGGATCCCCAAGGACACATGATCGAAATGAGGGTGTTTGGCGACTAGCGTGTATTTTATAGCAATAGCACTTATATACCGACCCATAGTGTTTTGCAGGAGACTCTTTGGGTAGTTTTACAATGTCCGCATATTGGCCCCAACAATCTGGGTCCTCATTTTACTGACCTCAGAAGGATGGAAGGCTGAGTCAACCTCGAGCCCGTCAGCATCGAACTCCAGGCTGTGGGCAGAGTTAGCCTGCAATACTGCATTCTAACCACCGCGCCACCGGGGCTCCTTGCAATCTTACCAGCTGTCTTCTGACAAAGTCAATGGGGGAAGCTGGATTCGCTTAATGACCTCATGATTCACTTAACAACTGGTGATTTGCTTAACAACCACTGCAAAAAAAAAAGTGGTAAGATTGGGTGGGATGCATTTAACCCCCCACCTTATCAACAAATTCTGGTCTTAATATGATCATGAGTTGAGAACTAATCCATATTACATAAAGAAACAACAAATAATTACAAAAAATCCATGTAAAATAATGAAAAAACCTAAAAGAGAGAAAATAATACATGCCCTGATAATTGGGCTTAGAATAGTGCACTAAAAATTACTTCTATTAGTAATTTTGATTGGAAGTGGGGGGGAAAAAAATCAAACACGCATTTAATTTGATTAACATCAGTGAATGACTTTTGTTGCTGAGTTCTAATAAGTCTGAAATTGAAGGTAGATATTTTGTGCAGTGTAAATCCAAGCAAGCAGCACTAACTTCATGTCATTCAGTTTCTTTTATCTGTTTTAATGTTTAATGCCAAGATTAATGTCCCGCCAAAGTATGTAGAGGAAAAATTGTGAGTACAGTAAAGCCATTGCTAGATTTTTAAAAGCACTGAAAGTTTCCGGTATTCAATTCCAAGCATTCAAAATGTTTTGTTCGTAGTGTCAGTCTTTATTCCTGAAGATGGTTTCTCCCCCCCCCCCCTGATCCTCAAGGTTGACATACACCTGAGTCCAGATGCTAACCTTGAACTCTGCTAACTGCGGCTCTAATCGTTCAATTTGTAGCCATTGAAAATCATTTAATTCCATCATACTATAGATTACTCCATCCTGAAACTTAATTATTTTAATTGTCTGTTCTAAACTTCTGAATTGATTAAATCTTCCACCCAAAACTGATCAATTATTGAATTTAAAATGTGCAGGTACCGGTACCTTATATGCAAAGATTTCATTTCATTTAGTAGAGCCAATCAAACCGTGAAATATTATTTAATCATCGAAAATAGTTACAGGTTTTAATCCCCACATCACGTTTGAAAATGTGAAGTTTAGTTTCAAAGGCTTTTATGTATCCAAACATAACCTCAATACTTTGGCCAAAACCTTGTAACTTTTAAGTTCATTTCATTCCTGTGAACCGAGAGGTCTGTAAAAACATCATCAATGTGCTGAGTCATGTACAGTCCCTGAGCTGATGAAACTTCAAATTTTTATTCTCGACATATAATTTAATTTCTTCATAGCGCTGCACAAATCTTTTCCTCAACCACCTCAGGTTGTGCATCAGCAGGTCTGCTATAAGTTGGTTCAACTTCCTGCAGAAAATTCTGCTTGTGAAGGGATTAAGCAGCTATAAAATTGGCTATTTTTGTTGTCATTACAGCATGTAGTTCTGTGAATCCTGCCTTGGCACACAACACCTTCTGGTGGATAATGCAATGAAACGATACATCTGGCTGTCCAAAATCTTCTGTAAACAGTTTCACGGATCCATCTTCCCCCCCCCCCATACTGGGTGCCCTATCTGTCATCACAGAAACAACTTTAGATATAACAAAGCTTAGGCCATGAAATATTTTTTACAACATTGCTTATTTTACAAGTATTTGTAAAAAAGTATTTTTATAACATTGCTTATTTTGTTCCCGGATATATTTATTAGTACTGTTCCTAGCTTTTCTCTCATTGTTTGACCATTGGAAAATATAGCCAATGAGCTGACATCAGCAGTTTCATCAAGATAAATCGAAACGTATTTATAACTATCTAAGCCTCCTTTTAATGGATGTTCTTTGGAGATGTCATCTATCTTTAATGGTATTTCTGCTAACTGGTAAATCAGAAATATGTTTAATAATACCGCCTTTATTTTGCACATCTTGAAACAATAAAGGTGCACATTTTAGAAGAGTTTCTTTAATAAATTTTCCTTCACGAGGGCCTTTCCATGCTGAGCTACGGAAGGAGCAAAGCTGAAACTTGCCGATGTTAAATTCGTAGGACGTCTTAAGAACTTAAGGAATTTAATTTGACTGACCCACTTTGAGGTGGAGCTATTGAGAAAATGTATTTCTTCCTTTCTTTCTTCCTCACTTTCCAAAAGCCAGTGATTTGCTTCAAAATGTCTTTTTGCATTCCACATTCTGCTTACTACTGTTTCATAACACAATAAGCAGAATAATTTGCCATTTCTGTTAATACTTCTCAATCTATTTATTTTGAAAGCTTCGACCATTTTCTTTATCACTCCATCCTGATTATATTTTGAGGTATCCCCCATAACAGGGCTAGGACATTAAAGAAATAAAACGTTCATATTACAAATCATGAATTTCACAGGAAATGAGAAATATTAACGTGATCAAAACTCCAGCACTTGGCACTTAGCTTTGCCAAGGATGCAGATTTGTTCTATTGAAGATTCTCCTTTGTCATCCAAAGAAACAAAGCAGGAAAAGTTAAAACTGACTGTGACTGAGCTCCACCAAAACCAGCCTCCCCCCCCCCCCAAAAAATCTATTTTCAGGCTGTAACTACTTAGAATGTGTTTTTTAACCTTGTGCTCTTTCAAACTGGTTATTTTTAGGTGGATCTGTATGTTGTATATCTAAAAAGCTAAATATAAAGAATATTTGTGATGTGGGAATGGGGTATATATTGTTTTCAGAAAGAGGAAGTTGACATATGTCAAAAGATACATTTCTTTTTTTTTCCTTGGCTGTCCCTTTTTCAGTCTCATATGCTTTGTAAGGTCAGTCTGATCTTCTTTCCCTGTGTTGGGGTACTTGCATCCCATTTTAAAGAACTTTAAAAATTGTATTTTTCAGTTAACCACAGAACTCTTAAGGAAAGTATGTTAAAACTGCTGTGATATATACAGTGCATATTGAATTGTTGCAGATTATCTATTTCTCTAAAAGTAACTGAGATAGGGCACAGCTGAATCTACATGATTTAAAGAGGGCCAGTCATTTAACTATGGTGGATCTCACTTTCAATTAAACATTTAAAAGCAGAATGGTTTGTAAACAGCTTGTAAACAGAGCAAGTGCCTCGGGCCACATTTCTGAAGTATTCATTATTGTTTGAAATGATTAGTTCAAAAGTGCAGATAGTCCTCGACTTATGACAATTAGGCCCAAAATTTCCATTGCTAAGTGAGACAGTGTGCTTATCAAATGGTTGCAAAAGATGATTGCATGACCCTGAAACACTGCAACCATCATAAATACCGGGCAGTTGCAAGCGTCCAAATTTTGATCACATGACTGTGGGGATTCTGCAACAGTAGTAAGTTTGAAAAATGATCATAAGTCACTTTTCAGTGCCGTTGTAACTTAGGTCACTAAGTGAATGGTTGAAAGTTGAGGACTATCTGTATTCACTGTTGTTTGAAATGGTACAATACTTTGTGAAATAAACATTCTTTCCCAGCCCCAGGTACCTCTCAGGAAAAAAAAAATGCCTATGGAAGACAGCTCTGGGTTACAAGAGGCCTTCACTCTGGAAACTTCAAAAAATATTCCTGCATGGGCATTGCAGCCTCTGAAAAATACTGGAAAGCATACGTATGTGTTTTTTGGAAGCTCCAGAGGCCACTTGAGAGCCTGGCTCCCTTGTTGGACTTCCAAAAGGTCCGAAGGCTGTCCCAAGAGTGCGCCACATTCCCATGTGGCCTCTGCAGCCTCAGAAAACTGAGGCAAAAATGAGGCATGCTGGCATGTCACGGAAAATAACGTGGCTCATCACCCGTAACATGCATGTCACAGTTTCACCATCACTGGTGTAGGAGGTGATGCAGAAGTCAATAATTAAAAAACATACCACAATGCACCAAAGGTGCTTTTTTCAAGAGGCAACTGGACTTTCTTGTTTTTCTTAGGAGACATTTCGCATTTCGCTTCTCATCCAAGAAGCTTCTTCAGCTCCGACTGGATGGTGGGGCCATCCAGTCAGAGCTGAAGAAGCTTCTTGGATGAGAAGCGAAACATCTAAGAAAAACAAGAAAGTCAAGTTGCCTCTTGAAAAAGCACCTTTGGGACAACCGTGAGCTGGACGATTGACTGTGTCAATGTTCCAAGTAATATATCCATGGCGAACAAAACTCTTGAGGCAGGTAGATTCCTCAAAGAATAGTTTTATTTGGATATATCATATTGGCACAGTTCTGGTGAAAACCGACTCTGAAGGTTCACCTAAGTTTTCCCCCTCCGCAAACAATTAGACACATGGTCCAATCAAGGCACCGTCTGGTTGCCTGGTGACATCACTTCTCCTTCCTCTGACCAGGTGTGAGAATCTACTTGGTTCCCAAGAGAAAGTATTTTGTTTTGGCTACAAAACCCCAGCTATCTCTATTCCCACCTCCCTGTCCCTCAGCTCCAGTGTGGCAACGCTGAAGCTCCAAGATGGCTTCGGTCCGGTCAGCTTCAGGGTTGACAGACTGAGAATCTCCATAGACATTGACAGCTATACCACAGTGCAAAATCAAGTCTGCATTTTAGGCACATTTTACTTTCCCTGAATAGTTGGGAGTTTATGTTCTTCGCTCCGTTGCTTTTACTGTGCTCGAATGATGAAGTTGATCGCAGTGATGGGAATTCTGCAGTGTATCGCTGGAGGTGACAAAATGCTATTTGAATGTTTTAAAGTGAAACAAAATTGTGCCCCCCCCCCCATTGCTGAGAAGGATATGTTTTCTCCTTGATGTAGAAAAACAGCCTGGTTCATATCTGATTTAGGCCCTGCCGTCTGAAGTGATATAGTCTCTTCTACAACTGTGCCTCCTATTGCAATGATCAAACTGGAGATAACCAAGGGTCTCAGCACTTTAACAGAAGGATCATGGTTTATGGCAGAGGTCTTCAAACTTGGCAACTTTAAGACTTGTGGACTTCAACTCCCAGAATTCTCCAGCCAGCATAGCCCCTGGTTTATGGATTTACTTCATTGGAGGCAGAGAATAAAAAACGGGCAGAAATTTCCCAGGAATACTGTACTGGATGAATCAAATGGCAATCTGTAAAAGTGTATGTGATGGGGAAAACCTGCTGTTAAGTATTTAAGAATTGCTGGAGCCTGCACCGTTTTTTCCTACTAAAGATTAAGATAACTACTTCTGTGGAAACAGTTACGTAGGAAGTGAGTCACGAATTGGTTGACTGCTTGTTTGCTTCCTCAAAATTCAGTTTAAATGTGTCCGGACAAGCTTTCCTGTTGAGGTCTGCATTGCCTCTATCTACACCTGGCATTCCAGTTGTGGGAGTGGCCTGAGATGAGAGTGGGTGGGACCTGATTTGCAAGCAACATTCCCCTATTGCTTGTCAGCTGCTTCGTAGCTGCCGGAATTGAATGCTGTAATTGTGGGTGCTTAACGAATGTTTTTGCCTTTGACTTTTCTGCCCGTTCTGCAACCTTATGTCATACATAATATGAACTGTAAATAGAATACAGGAAGTTCTCAACTTATGACCACAAATGAGCCATGGGTGGGCTAAAATTTTAGCAAGGGGTTCTCTGCCCGGTTGCTGGGTGGGTGTGGCCATGGTGGGCGTGGCCATGTCGGCCTCCTGCACCACGGCGGGGGGAGTTTGCCCTCCCCGGGCTCCAAAGGCTTTCCTCGAGCCTCCGAGAGGGCAAAAATGGCCTCCCCAGGCTCTGGAGGCCCTCTGGAACTTCCGGTAGGCCCGTTTTTCACCCTCCCGAGCCTCCGCGCGTGCCCTGCACTTACCTGCATCCAAAACGGGCCGCGTGGGAACTCATGGGAGGGGCTGGGCAGGGTGGGTGGGGCCAGCCAGGAGTGGGATTTGGGGGTTCTCCGAACTGCACAGAATCTTAGCTAGAGGTTCTCCCGAACCCCTGCGAACCCGCAGCAGCCCACCCCTGAACTGAGCCCAAAATTTCTATTGCTAAGTGGGACAGTTGTTAAGTGAGCTTTGCCCCATTTTACGACCTTTCATAATGTTGTTGAGTGAATCACTGCAGTTGTTAATAACATGGTTGTTAAATGAATCTGGCTTCCCCATTGACTTTGCTTGTCAAAAGGTGATCACGTTACCCCAAGACATTGCAACCGTCATAAATATGAGTCTCCAAGCGTCCAAATTTTGATCACGTGACCATAGGGATGCTGCAATGGCTGTAAGTGTGAAAAACTGTCATAAGTCTTCTTCTTTTTTAGTGCCATTGTAACTTTGAACAGTCACTAAACAAATGCTTGTTAAGTCAAGGACTACCTGTAATTTATAAAATGTATAGGCTGGCCAATTTCCAGCAACCTGGGTGGTTTATACTTGTTAAAACATTTTAAAACAAAGAACAATACAGGAACAGCACAAGGCCAAAGAATGATGGCAAGAAAATAAGGGAACAGAAGGAAGAAAGGGGTGTCAGTAGTTCTCTCCAAAGCCCTGGGCAAGGAGCCAGGTGTTTAAGTCCTTTTGAAACACTAGAGGTGTGGGAACCATTCAAATTGGGGAGGGGAAAACCTTATTCTAGAGGGCAGGCACTGCTACAGAAAAGGTGTGCTTCTGGGGACCAGACAGATGGCATTGTTTTATTGATGGAACATGGAATGCACCAACCCTGCCAGTCAATAATATATTGTACAAGTACTAAATTACATTTTCTAAAAAAAGTGATTGATGGATGTGTTTTCCCACTCCCCATTTTAAGGTAGAGGAATCTGAAAAAAACCACAGATTTAAACCCAGCCCCAGTCTTATCAGAGATGCTGTGATCCTCTTCCTGTTGACTAACTGGACTAATTTAAGGAGAATTAACTTTAAGGAGAGAGAATATTTGTATAGCAGTATAGGGCTTAATTGACAAGACAACATATGATCTGGATACACTGCATTGTGAACTTGAAGGCTTATAAAATAGACCTTGTAGGTTTGTTTGTATGTATGCTCCTCTTAGAGAGGGCTGTTTTCAAGGAGTTAAATGTTAAGTGTGGCAACCTGCTTTTTAAATCCTATATATATATATATCCTCTGCTGAATCAAATTCACACACATTGGCAAATTTGGAGGACAAATTAGTGCATTTCCTCGGCTATCTCAGCTGTAAATTGTGATAGCAACAATGGCTTTACAAGTTAAAGATACACAAAATATCTCCATCTGATAAGACTCCCTAAACATTCCGCTGAGTTCCTTTAATTCAAGCTTCTCATTTCTATGCGTATGCTGCATATGGAGAGAGTACTGTATAGAATATGGGAAGATTACACTCATGGAGAGCAATTTTTTCATCTTGCTGTCTGGGAATTTTTGAGTAGAAATTCCAAGATGTCTTGACAACAACCACATTGGAAAAGGTGGGTCCATTGTGAAAGATGCTAATGTAATATCAGAATACATTTTAAATACAGCTGCTGGAATGTGGTTTTTGTGGTTTCTGCTTAAGATGAGTGAAATTTTGCCAGTAAACCCCCAGCCTTCCAAGTACTGATGAAAATTTCTGGGTGGAATAGAGCATTGCAAAACTACAGCCTGTTTGGTATAGTGGTTAGATACCAGCCTAGAACCCACAAGACTGCCTTAGGCATAAAAGCCAGTTAGGTGACTTTGGACCAGTAACTCTCCTTCAGTCCAACCCACCTTACAGGGATGTTGTGGGGAAAACAGTAGGAAGAAGTATTAGGTATATTCACCACTTTGAGTTATAATAAAAATGATAAAAGTTGGGATAAAAAAGTAAAAATAAAACTACAGACAAATCTTAAGCTTCAATAAAGAATTATTATAATGGAGGAATTATTTAAGTATCTAAACAATGTCTTGCTTCTTGAACATAAAGGGTATTTCTGTTACAATATTTAAATGGTCTTTAGTCATTTGGCCAGGCGGGAAAGACAGGACTACATGTGAAATTCCAATTGAACTATGCACAGGGATCTACTCAACTAATGGTTAGCACTATTTGGGGCCTAGATAAGGGTCAATGGCATTGGACTTGATCTATTTGTGGCTACATATTGACTCTAGGCTGATCGCTCTTTTGACTCTGCCCTCAGGTTCTGCCACTCCTTTTTTCTAACCATCCTTGCATGTGGCTTCCAATTGAACTGGAACGTGAGACTTCTGTGGTTGAGGTAGAAAAGTGTTAATACAATGGCTGATCATCTCTAAATACATTGGGGTTGCATTGAAGAGAAACCAGGAGCA
This sequence comes from Thermophis baileyi, assembly GCA_003457575.1. NCBI lineage: Eukaryota > Metazoa > Chordata > Lepidosauria > Squamata > Dipsadidae > Thermophis > Thermophis baileyi. The sequence continues at coordinate 2,919,406 of QLTV01002537.1, read as the reverse complement.
GTGTGGAACATCTTTGAACTTTGGTATCAGAGAAGACTCCCGAGAATACCACCAACACCCAACAAAACAAACAATGGACCATTAAACAAATCAACCTGAGTTCTCACTTGAAGCACAAATGACCAAGTTGGATTATCCTACTTTGGACATATTATATGAAGACCAGCTCTCCGGAAAAGGCTGTAATGCTGAGGTAGGTGGTAGGAAAGCAAAGAAGAGAACAACCAGAAGCAAAGAGGTTGGACTTGGTTATAGTGGCAAGGAATGCACCCTTGGGTGACATGAAACAATGGATTAGGGATAGATCATCACAGAGAAAATTGATGTGGTTGCTAGGAGTCAGAAACAACTTGATGGCACACCATCAATCAAAGGAAACCCGCATTGAATCAGTCATATTCTGCTGCAGGCTAAAAGCATATTTAATCCAAGTGCCACAGTGATATTGTAATATTCCCTAAAACAAATAGAGTGAGGAATCTGTCAGGCCTGGAAACCATCTTGGGCATTGGATCTTCAGGCCTGCCACATTTAGTGCTGTGGGAAACTAGGAGGAGGGAATTGTATGAGTGGGGAGATATAGTCAAAACAACATTCCTTTCTCCGAGAGTCAAGGTCACTCTGCCCTGCACCTGGAGGGGTGTGGCTGGGAGGTATCTCCAGTTGGGACGGTGCATTGATTGGACAATGTGATGGACATGTGGGTGCTGGGGCAGGGACTTGAACTTTCTTTTGGGTGTGGAAAACTGGAAGTTTTCAGATTTGGGTTTTCCCAGATGTGCCAATATGACATCTCCAATAAAATGGAACTTTGAGGAAACTCAAGCCTTTTCTTTCATTGGGGGTGTTACTTGGAACCCTGACAGAATCATCAGACACAGATCTGGATAACAACTTTAGGTCAAGCAAGTAAATAGTACTTTTAAGTCTACCTATCATTCATGTTTTTACTTGTTTAACTGCTGGTTGGCAAGGGTTGTTTTTTTCCTTGAAAATGATTGCCGCAAGAACAATGGAGGCATTTTTTCAATGGAATGCCCTAGTAGAACCCCAAATACATGGATGTTGTGAATGTTGCTCCTCTTGCTGCTTTGACGTAACTTTCATTTTTTGTCTATCACGTGACTCCTGTATTTTTCAGTTGTGGGAATGGAAATTCCCTATAGCATGTTGAATGGCCATTCCAGGAAGTGCAACCCCAACATTTCCTGAGGATGTCAGGCATCAGTTTGACATATACCGGTAGTAGTACATTTCTTTGTCATGGTTGGCTGATTTTGACCCAAATGTAAAATGTCAACAAGGAACAGGGTTATTATTAAATGATTAAATTATAGTGCCTTGCAGTGCTATGTTAATGATGGTTCTGAATGCTCTCATCTGTGCATGAAGGACAGCAATGCAGCTCAATAGGCTTCCTAATGTACAGGTAGTCCTTGGTTTATGACCGCTTGCTTAACGACTGTTTGAAGTTACAATGGAGCCTAAAAAAGCTACTTACGAGCTGCATCCAAAGTTCTGTCAACCCCCCGCAGTGACATGAGCACATTTTGGATGCTCAATAACCATCCTGCATTTACAGCTGTTTGCAGTATCCTACGGTTATGTGATCACCATTTATGATACTTTTGCTGGAAACTGGTCTTTACTTCTGGTTTCTGGCAAAAAAAACACCCCACAGTGAATAATGGGTTCACACATAACAACTGCCGCAAAAAAAAAAAAAAACCTTGTAAAATCAGGTACTTAACGACCATCACAACCTAAGACCAAAATTGCATACTCAATTACAGTCATAAGTCGACGATTACTATATATTTGGAGGTACAAACTGAATAGCTGACAATTCTTTTTATTGTGCTGATCCTTTTAAGCATTCATTCATACGGTCTGTAGAGATTCTGTCATCCAGGTCATGGTTGTCCCAAAGGTGCTTTTTTTCAGGAGGCAACTGGACTTTCTTCTTTTTTTCTTTGAAGACGTTTCACTTCTCATCTAAGAAGCTTCTTCAGCTCTGACAGGATAGTGGGGAATGGAGGGGTTTTTATATTCCTTGCAGACAGCTATTCATTTGCATCTTTTTAGGGGGTCCTTGAGGCACTTGAATGTTTATCTGTGTCTTCAGGGTCACCTGAGTAGTGCTCTTGGTCCTGTAGTCTGCAATTTTTTGGGAAATCCATTCCTACTCCCACACCATTCAAAGGGTGTTCATCCCAAATTGTATAGTTAAAAGTCTGTAGAGATTCTCCAGAGGAAAAAATTGCAGACTGTCAGATTATTCATGAACTGGGAGAGCCAAGGGTAACAAGGTCAGCCAATGAATAGGCATAGCAACTAAGTCATCCAATGGGAGCTAACCACATCTGAGTCTGTGCAGAGAATCGAAACTGAAAACTTAAGCATAAG
>QLTV01002537.1:2890832-2905832 GCA_003457575.1 Thermophis baileyi | reverse complement strand
GACTTTGCTTGTCAGAAGGTCGCAAAGGGGGATCACATGACCCCGGGACACTGCAACCGTCATAAATGTCAGTCAGTTGTCAAGCATCCAAATGTAAATCATGTGACTCTGGGGATGCTGCAATGGTCATAAGTGTGAAACACGGTGATAAGTCACTTTTTTCAGTGCCGTTGTAACTTTCAACGGTCACTAAGTGAACTGTTGTAAGTTGAGGACTTCCTGTATTCTAACCCACAGTTCCCCAATGTTTCTGGTTTTGCAGACCAGCGGGGGAGGGGGAGGGGATGGTTCCGTGCGAGCCGCCGGCAAGCATACACGCGCACATCTCCATTTGTGCGAGTGGCATGCACGCTCGCCTAACGCTCGCTTATTAAGTGGTTCATTATGTGACCATGCTCAATTTTATGACCTTTTCTGCAGTGGTTGTTAATTGAATGCCACAGTCATTAAATGAGCACAGCAGTCGTAAAGTGAAGCCATTGTATCCAAAGGCAAACCAAAAATAAACATCCGTTTCTGGCAAAATCCACCGGAAACGATACATGATTGTGGAACCTGCAAAAATGGCCGTAAATGTGGGCCAGCTGCCAAGTGCTCAAAATACGATCATGTGACCGGGGGCGGCGGGGTGGGGCAGGTGTTGGGACTCAAAAACTGGGTTGTAAGTAGCTCCGGGGAGATCCGTCATAACTTCAAAAAGTGGCTAAGCCACACATTTGGGACTACCTGTAATATGGCTAATTTTCATGTGGATTCTATTTCCATCCAGTCATTGAAAAGATGGTGAATGAGGAAGAGGAGGGTACTTCCAAGCAGGGTGGCCCTAAGCCAGCAGAGCCACATGGGATGCTGTCTGAGAGCTGCCAGAGTCATATGTCTCCAGACGTTGAGTCGGAAGGCAGTGAAACCAACGAGACGGAACTGAGAAGCTCGAAGCATGACCAAGGGAGCAATTCTCTTGCCATCAACGGTGACGTTTCTGACGGCGAGAAGGTTTATCCCTCACAGACACAGTATATTTGCCCTGTTTGCGGGGAATGTTTTAATGGGAGTTCCTGCCTCGTGGAGCACCAGAGGGTTCACAAAGAGGAGAAGCCGCGCCCCTGCCCTGTCTGTGGAAAAGGTTACAACCAGGAAGCTGACTTGGTGGCGCACATGCAGAGTCACACTGATGAGAAGCCATTTTCTTGCCTCGAGTGCGGGAGGAGCTTCCTTTTCAGCTCAGACCTGGTGGCCCATCAAAAGGTCCATACTGGAGAGAAACCTTACATCTGTCTGGAGTGCGGGAAAGGCTTCTCCCAGAGTTCCCAGCTGATGTCCCACCGCAGAGTCCATACCGGGGAGAAACCCTATGAGTGCATTATCTGCGAGAAGAGCTTCCGGTCCAACTACGACCTGGTCAACCATCAGAGGAGCCACACCGGAGAGAAACCTTACATATGCTCTGATTGCGGGAAGAGCTTCACCCGCAGCTCCCACCTCATTTCCCATCAGAGAGTCCACACCGGTGAAAGACCCTATCCTTGTGGGATCTGCGGGAAGCGTTTCCGGGACTGCTCCCATCTCATTCGGCACCAGAGGGTCCACACGGGTGAGAAACCGTACGAGTGCTCCATTTGTGGGAAGAGCTTCCGGGTCAATTACGACTTAGTCACCCATCAGAGGAACCACACTGGAGAAAAACCTTACGAATGCCCCGATTGTGGGAAAGGATTTAAGCGGAGTTCGCACCTCATCTGCCACCAGAGGGTCCACACTGGAGAAAGGCCGTATCCCTGCGGCATCTGCGGGAAAAGCTTCAGCTACAGCTCAGACCTCATTAAGCACCAGAGAATCCACACGGGGGAGAAACCTTACGAATGTCACATCTGCGGGAAGAGCTTTCGGATCAATGCTGACCTGGTCACTCACCAGAGGATTCACACTGGAGAGAAACCTTACACCTGCTCTGACTGTGGGAAATGTTTTGCCCGGAGCTCTCGTCTTGTGTCCCATCAGAGAGTCCACGTGAAGGACGGGACCTTGGGAACGTCTCTTTCTGAAACTGAGTCATCCCAGCCAGGAGCAGCTACCGTGTCCCCAGCTCCTGAGCACCCTTGGGCCAAGGAGGAGAAGCTGGCCCCAAGTGAGCCTCTGGCTCTGACCAGCCTGGGAACTTCTACTCAGTTTGTCCTTGGTGATGCTCCTCAGGCTGGCCATGTGAGTGAAATAAAGACGGAGTGCAGGAGCTGAGACGCAAGAAAACTAGAAGGGAAACACTTACTTTCCAGTAACAAAGTAGTGTACAGAATCTGGAATCCCTTGCCCATTTTAATTAGCCTTCATGGAAAGTTTGCTTGATCAAACAAGATACTATCCATGGCTTCCCCCCCCCCCCAGTATGCATATTGAAGGATGAATGGGTTGATCCAAGGAAGAATGAAGTGTCCTGCGCCCGCAGCATGGTCTCGCCAGCCATATTTAAATTAAAAGCCATTTTGACATGGGCTGGCTTTGCTTCCCCAAAGAAATTCTTGGAAATATACTTTGTTGAGAATTCTTGATTAAAAATGTATAGCGTAGAGGTGGGAGGGGAAGTATACAAAAACGGATGTAATGTTGGAACCCCTTTAAAAATATATTTATTGATGCAAGCTAAAACAAGCAAAAATGGCACTGCTGTGTATGGGTTGCCTTGAAATGACAAATGGAGCAAGAAAAATATAACCGAAATTAGTGTTTATTGTAGGAAAGTGTTTTCTTTAAAATAATGCAAAGTAATAATCTCTTATCCATCATGGTTGTTTCTTAAGAAATCCATACAACCTAGGGTTTATTTGCTCTCTTCCTCGGTGGAAAGCCATGACTTTTTAAGAATATACTGAACACTCACAGTTCTTTTAAACACAGTCTTCTGCTTCACAGAAACATTCTGTTGTTTATTATCTTCTAACAATTTCTCTCCTACGTTTGTGTGCGCGTATTTTTAATAAAAAAACATTGTTGCTATAATAAAAATGCTTTAGTTGGGTAGAATAAAGCTTTAAGTCATTAATAACATTATTTAACTTAATTTATAAGCCATGATCTTTTTGTACAGATCAACCACTCATACAAAGAGAGGGATGCCCATGGGATATAAGGACAGTTTTACTTATTTCTCCCCCTCATTTCTCATGGAGAAGTTGTGCAGCCCCCTCCCCCCTTTAGCCTTTCAACTAGGCACATCCATGTATCTGTCTGTCGAGGGGAAGAATTCTGGTGGATTTTTTGTAGTAGTGCAGTGAAGGCATCTCTCCTTTGGGTCTTATCTCAAGGTGCATTTAAATAAAACTTGAGGAATTTCAATCCAGCTATCTAAAACATAAACCAAGTATGACGCAAAGGCTTGTTGTGTCTATATGTCTGAAATGTTTTTGCTCTTTCCTGGAGGTTCACCACTGATCTCTTGTTTATTGTATTCCTTCTATTCATTCATCTTTTTTTTTTTTTTGCCTGAAATCTCAAACGTTCACTCACAGTTCTTCCTGAAGGGAAGATGGGGTGCTGGTAAGAGATTTAGTCAACTTTAGGTGCAGTCATATCTGGGCTTGATTGTGAGTAGATGTGCTTGGGACTATACTATACTTGGGACTATACTTATATTTTGATAGCAGCTAACAAATTGATTGTGAGAACTGTCAGTTGTTCCAGCCATAGGTCCCACCCCATTAGCCGTAGGCCATGAAGAAATTGCATGCAGACCAGCAAGCAAGGCTGATAAATGGAGTATTTTATTAATGCCTACAAATTTTTTTTTTAAGTCAGAGAAAGAGGCTCTGATCAATGTCCTTATCTATGGTGCCTAGGTTCACACATCTCTCTAAACTGCAATTTTATTTAATAATTTGTTGATTAAGCCATAGAACACTGAGTTCACACATCGTGCAGTCTTAAACTGTGGTTCAGAAACCACAATAAAATAATAGACGGTTTCACACAACTTACTAAAACAATACCATCTGCATGGTAAAATAAAAAGAGTCAAATAAAGGTTAAATAAAAGAGTCAGAACTATTCCTTGTTGCACAAATTCCCAATATCTTAGCTAGTGGTTTTTGTGGTCTTGCTTATAGAGGTAGTCCTCAACTTATGACCATAATGGAGCCTGGAATTTCTGTTGTATGTCATGACAATTATAAGTTGAGGCAACCATGTGGCTGACATGATTTTACAACATTTTTTACGGCAGTCATTAAGTGAACACCAATGTTGTTAAGTGTACCCATTGTCCACAGTGGACATTTTTTTTTTGCCAAAAAACAAATGTCAGTTTCCCTAAAAATAAATAAATTGTAAATTACTATCTCACAAGCATGGGATACTGCAAATGGGCATAAATGCATGCATAAATGCTGAATGCCAAAATGTGATCACATGACTGGAGGTCATGTGGCCATTGGAACTTTGAATCCGACCTTAAATACGCATTGGAGGGTCCATGATAACTTCAAATGGTTGCTAAGCAACTGGTCATGACAAGGACTACCTGAATGTAACAAAAACACGGGCAGAAATGGGGATTGGAAGTAGGGAGAGCGTTGGCAAAACCTGAGAAAGTTGGTGATAAAAGATCAATGCGTTATTTATATTTGATGAATTTCACCTCCCAGAATTTCCTACCAGTAAAGATAATTGTGACTAGATAATCTGACAAGTAGCTCAAAGTATCTGAAGAACATGTTGTTGGAGAATGCTGCCCCATTGCTGTAGAACGGCACCAGCTTAGTCCTAACGTTTTCAGCTACTACTGTCCAAAGTACTAGACTATCAATGATGCATTTGCCCATATCTGATCGAAGAAACAACTAATTTGAAAATGTGTCTCTTTGAGCTAATATAAAAAGTTGATTTTTACCAGTGTCATAGAAGATATTCTGGGTTAAAGTTTGGCCATGTTATGTGGGAAATGTACAGTTGATAAAAATGTTTCCCTCTTACTGGATGACACATCTTTCACATAGCTTTAAGGAGCAATCTTGGATTTAGATGACCATCTGCACATTTAATTGCATGTCCCAAGGATGCTTTTTCCGAAAGGCAGCTGGATTTTCTTGGTTTTTCCTTGGAGATGTTTCGCTTCTCAGGAAGCTTCTTCAGTTCTAACTGAACCTTTGGAACAAAATTCTGTCTTATTTTCACAGAAAACAGTTATAAAATTAAAATACAAACAATATATATACCAAACAAACAGTAACACCAGTGCAGAATATAATCTCTTACTCTAAATAAAACATATAATCATAGATGTGTCATAATAAACAGTTCCACAAATGCTATTGATCTCTTTCTTAACATAAGCTGGCTTGTGTTCCCATATTTTTCTTTAAAAATAAAGATTAAGTTCAATTGGCAAAAGCTAAATGCAAAAGTGCAACATGAGAACCATGTGTAGCTTAAAATAATGGACAATCTGTTCATTTATTTTATTTGTATTGATTTATATTAGGAGTGGTACAGAACTGATTTTTGCTAATATTACACAGACAGACACATTGGGTGGATTTATATATTACATTTACCTAAACATGGGGAAACTGAAGCCCTCCAATTAATGATGGTTTCCATAGTCAGCCCCAACCAGTAGGACCAGTGGTAAGTAATGCTGGGATTATACTTCAGCAACATCTGAAAGTCAAGTTTCTTCACTCCTGCAGTGAATCATCATACAGCTTGGGCTTTGAATTAGGTGCAAACTAGGCAGCTACAGAATATTGACAGTTTAGTTAAAACTGGCTTAGCACAATGTATGAACCCAACTTTTACCTTGTTTCCCCCAAAATAAGACATCCCCTGATAATAAGCCCAATCGGGCTTTTGAGTGCATGGCAATAAGGCCAAGCACTTATTTCAGGGTTCAAAAAAATATAAGACAGGGTTTTATTTTTGGGGAAACACGGTACTAGTTTAAATATAAAAAAATAGGCATGCTGCTAGCCATGACAATTAACCATGTCAACTTTACAAAGAATAAGAGTTTTCCCTCTGAAAATATACTAGGTATAGAAGGAACTGATGTTAGCTTAATCAGAATTTTCTGTAACTTGGCCAGCTGAACCGAAGGGAAGTACCATTGGGAGGGTGGGGAAAATCTTTTAACTTCTGTCTACATAAGTTTTTTTTTAAACTTTCTTTTTAATATGTTTTATCGATCAAGTTTGTTTATATCTCATGTTTACTGTTCTTCTGTCTGTATTTCTATAGACTTGGATTTTTTTCCCAATTTAAATTTACTGTATTCCAGTTTCTTATGGTAGCCAATAAAGTTTGTTTGAAATTTATTTTGAGTGTTTGTCTTTTATCTGGGAATTACAAGATAAACAGAAAAGGGAAAAGGCTTTCCCAGTGTAGATTAAACTGGTTTACAGTGGCATTCCTCAAGACTCTCTTCCCATAGATAGAAGGCTGTTCATTCATTGGTTAATGGACTCATGGTATAAATGTCCACATCCCAAGAGTGCTAATGAATGGGTCTACATCAACCTGGATGGAAACATTAAACTGAGGGACACACACTTCTGTTCTGGGGCTTGTGCTGTTCAACATTTTTATCAATATGAATGAGGAAATTGGGGAGAGATTACAAATTTGCACATGATACACAATTAGTAGGTCCAGCTAATTTTTTAGATCAGAGTTGTCCAACCCTGGCATCTTCTATTCTTCAATTCTACAAGTCTTAAAGTTGCCAAGGTTGGACACCCTTGCTTTAAATGAAAGAAGATTCAAAGAGGGCTAGATAGACATGAACAATGGACTGAAATAGATATTTGCAAATTTAGCAGGGAGAAGCTGGTTCTACAAACAAGACAGGAGAAATATAAGGCTCACGGACAGGATGGGAGACAGCTGTCTTGGCAGGAGTCCATGTGAAAGAAATCCAAGTGACCTTATTGGCCACAAGTTCAACATGAACCTGAAATGCAACTCTTAAAACGGGCAGAAGTTTCCCTGGGATGTGTTAACGGGAACACAGGTCCAAATCACAGCAAGTTATTCTACTCTGCCCTGGCCAGACTCCATTTTGTATATAGTGTCTAGTTCTGGGCACTACAGTATAGAGAGAGGTAAATTAGACCAAGTTCAGAAAAGGTTTACTTAGGTGACAAATAGTCTGGCTATGTGGAACTCTATAAGGTATTTCTGTATGTTTAGTTGCAAAAATAGTGACTATGGTGGGAGAAGTCAGTGCCTACTACAGGTACAAGTCAACTTACAACTATTTGTTTAGCAATTGTTCATAGTTACAATGTCACATAATCAAAATTTGGGTGCTTGGTAACTGGCAAGTATTTATGATAGTTGTAGCATCCTGGGGTCATGTGATCACCATTTCCAATCTTCCCAGCTGGCTTCCAACAAGCAAAGTCAGTCAGGGAAATTTGGATTTTACAACGTGATTCATTTAACAAACATGGCAAAAAAGACTGTAAAATCAGGCATGACTCATTTAACTGCCACCTTAATTAGCAACAGAAATCCTGATCCCAACTGTTTGGTCTTAAGTTGAGGAGTACTTGCACATCAAAGTTCAGAATCAATTTTTAATCATATTTTGTCAATAGAGACCATGAGATGATTGATAGATTATGTGCCATCAAGTTTGTATCTTCTCTTAGGGACTACTTTAATAGATTTTATATGGACAATCTGGGCCTTCAGATTTTCCAATGATGCACACATTGCCACTGTAACAGAAAAAACCTCCCTTTTAAGACACTGTAACCTCTTAATTCAGGGTAGATTTGGGGCAACTGAATGGAGCTGAGCATTTACTGGCCGGATCCCCTTCCTGATGCTTATGCAGAGTTCATAGCAGATACTTTTTCTTTGTGCCTAGGAGATAAACATCTGCTGCTACCTAGGATTGAAATCTCAACCTTCCGGGTGAGAGGCGAGCATCTTTACCACTAGGCCACCACACTGCTCTGCTACATTAGCAAATCTGTTCGGAGTAATATTACTGGTAATTATGTCCACGGAGCACTCAGGTGGCAATTCATTCTCAGATTTGGGGTTAATTACAGTTTACAGCGGTCTCCTGAAAATAAAAAGGCCCTGTGCCCATAATCTTGAGTTGGAGTAGGAGAAGTAGATACATTTTGCCTCAGCTCCAAGTAACTTGCCCTGCGTATTCTGTGGAGGACCCGACCTTGATTCAAAGCCAGGACCTCCTTCTAACACTGGAATCAGGAAATAAAATAACATAAATCTAAACTGTTTAATCTGTTGATGGATAAGGGAAAGAAGTAGACAATTTACAAGGTCACTATACACAAAGGTTTTAAAGACTGTTGTTGTGAAAACAGTAAAAAGAAAAAAGTCATGTGAAAAGCCTTGAAAATATTTGATTTTAAGGCTGAGCCTGGACGAAGGACACAAGGAGGAGGAGGAGGAGGTGTCCTTTTGCCAGACCTCAGGTATGCCTGGTTCATTCTTTGGTGCCAAAGGATGTTACATTTTTCAGAAATCTGGTAACACCTTTTCTGATTAACAAATGTTATTAAAAGAAAGCTTTCGTGATTTGCATCTGTTGAAGTGTACAGCTCACAAAAGCTTCTGCCTTTTAGAAAAAGTTGTTGGATGGAAAAGAGGTTAGCAGGCTCCTGGCTTTTTACCGCTACAGGCAAACAAAGCTGTCCTCCTATACCAGGGGTGTCAAACTCAAGGTCCACGGGCCAGATCCGGCCTGCGGGGTGCTTAGATCTGGCCCGTGGGGCTGCCCTGGAAACAGCAAAGGACCGGCCCGCGGTGCCTCTGCCAGTGAAAACGGAGCTCGGGAGGGCCGTGCGAAGTCCACCAGAGCTCCGTTTTCGGCTGCAACAGCCTCCTGTAACCCTCTGCCAGCCAAAACGGAACGGCCTTCCCGAGCTCCATTTTCGCTGGCAGAGCGCTCGGGCCACCACAGGCGCCCCCGACATGAGTGATGTCGAGCTGGCCACGGCCACCCTAGCCACACACCCTGTCCTCCCGAGGTCAAACACAACCCTGATGCGGCCCTCAATGAAATCAAGTTTGACACCCCTATCCTATACTATAACAGGAGATCTTTCAGCAGTCCTAGGAGCAAAGAGTCTTCCTAGAACAGAGATTATGCTTACTAAAGTTTCCCACACTTGTTACCTATACTGTACAAGAAATAAAAGAGAGAGAAAATTCCCTAGAACAAGTAGTTCTCAAATTATGACAATTGTACCCAAAATGTGTTGCTAAGTGAGACAGTTGTTAAGTGAATTTTGCCCCATTTCACAACCTTTCTTGGTACACTTGTTAAGTGAATCACTGCATTTGTTAAGTTAGTAGAAGAGCGAATCTGTTAAGTGAATCTGGTTTCCTGATTGACTTTGCTTGTCAGTAGTTCACAAAAGGTGATCCCATGACCCTGGGATACTGCCATTGTCATAAATATGAGTCAGTTCCAAGCGTCTGAATTTTGATCCAGTGATCATGGGAATGCTGCAAGAGTCATAATTGGGAAAAAAGGTCATAAGTCACTTTTTTCAATGCTGTTGTAACTTCAAACGGTCATTAAATGAACTGTTGTAAGTCGAGGACTACCTGTACCGTGCTAAATCATAATGTAGGTTCTTTGGTTATACAAAGAATCGTTATGATTTGTATGGCACAATTTGTCTCTATACTGCTTAGCCACAAATATAGTGGGGGTTTTTGTTTGTTTTGATAGACGTACTCTCTCCTCTAGGTTTAACAAGAAACTGGGGTGTATGGGGTGTTCAGGGAGGGGTAGCACCTATGGTGTAGGGGCATGTCGTGTCCTTTTAGGGCAGCTCATTTTAGGGCAGCTTTTAGGGCGGCTCATCCACCTTTGGTCCCCACTTGTCACTCAGCTCTCACCTGTGGCTCCTAGTAGCTGTAGCATGCGCAGCAGCCACACCCCAGGCAACAGCTTCGACAGGCTGGCCAAACCAGGTTGCCAGGTTGAGAGTAGCCGTTGGGTCATTGACCTTCGGTGAGATAGGGACTTGTCTATCCCGAGCATGTGAAGACAGATTCCGGCGGACTGAGCGGATGAAACCTACTAGAATAGGACAACGGTCATGAAGGCGATCTCTGCAAGCGATGTGGTACGCTAAGAGCACGGCAAGACACGAAAGACGCCCTGGTCAACCACTGCACCCAGCCCATCTCCAACTGTCTCGACTCTTGTCCTGCTATTGGAGCAAGATGGAATCTGGGAAGAGAGAGTGAGGCTGACTATGCGCACCTCTCCCTCACTTTAATCCAATTCACGCGCAAGTCTTGACATCCCCACAATTAGATGTCAAGGTCCTCTTCGAATACGATGGACGAACATCAACGAGAAACAAATACTCTTTTAATTTTTTCCATTTATTTCTGCAGGAAAATGAAGAGAGGAAAGAAAAAAGCAGCCATTGATCTCCTTTTAAGCAAGGCAGAATATAATCCGAACCTACAGATTAAATATGTTTGGCAAACATTCACCTTTTTATAGAAGTTCTTAAAAGAACCAGAACTTCCTTTCATGGAGTTGCACTATGTTTCTCCCCCAGCTCTTCTGAGAGTAGCTTTAATCACTGTGACACACAATTTCAACATTTCCTTAATAATTATATTGATTATGGCTGCAGTCTGGATCCTCCTTAGTGCTTTTTGCCATGGGAATAACAAAGAGCATTTCTGAACATTCAAGTATCTTGATGGGGCATTTTAGTTTTATACCTAATAAACAAAACATTTCTGGACATGTGTCTTCCACATACATTTTGCAAAACAAAAACCTGCAGAATCCAGCACATCTTCACAAGATATTTCCTCAGACCTGGATTTGGCTCCTCTGCTGAAAAAAGACATAAAGAGTTCCGGAATTATATAGCGCTGTCATATCTTTTTAAATTTTTTATTGAACTGTTTATTTATATCCCACTTTATTATTTTTACAAGTAACTCAAGATTGTGAACGTATTCAACACACCTTCCTCCTCCTATTTTCCCCACAACAACAACTCTGTGAGGTGGGCTGGGTTGAGAGTATATGGCTGGCCCAAAGTTATCCAGGTGGCTTTCATGGCTAAGGCGGGACTTGAACTCAAGTCTCCTGCTTTCTAGCATGGAGCCTTAACCAACTAGACCAGGGGTGAAATCCAGCAGGTTCTGACAGGTTCTGGAGAACCGGTAGCGGAAATTTTGAGTAGTTCAGAGAATGGGCAAATACCACCTCTGGCTGGCCCCAGAGTAGGGTGGGAATGGAGATTTTGCAGTATCCTTCCCCTGACACGCCCACCAAGCCACACCACGCCCACCAAGCCACGTCCACAGAGCCGATAGTAAAAAAATTTGGATTTCACCACTGAACTAGACCAACCGTTATCTCCCCATGACAGAAAACTAGATGGTGGGGGTGTACCTATCTGAATGCCGCATTGGCCTCTACCACTTGACCCTTTTCTTAGATTCTTTTAATTTAAAAAAAAAATCTCACAAATCCCATTCCTGTTCGTCCAAGGAACTCATTTGGGTGAGCAGGATAAAAACAGCAGCTGGATATTACATTCCATCATTTTAGATGTAGACATTTTAAGGACCGCCCATTAGTGTTTTCAGTAGTTGCTCAGATATACACTTTTTTAACAGGACTTGATGAATCCTACACTTATGCCTAAATAATATACTGCATGAGAATATTAAGATCTAACACACTTAGATGAGCAATTGTAAGTAGTCAAGTTACCATTTAAAAATTCAAAATGAGGCTTCCAGGATATTTTGCCTCTCTGTGGAATTAGACTTTGCAGGAATAGAGAGAGGGCAAGCAAATACACTGGAATTAGGACAATGTCTTCCCAGGCAGCCCCATTCTGCTCTAACGTTGTAATTGCCAACATAGGTCACTTTTGAAGGTAATTAGGCAAATTTCCAAGAGAATAATGCTATTAGCAGCTCTGTGTATATTGCCTTTAATATCATAGGCAGTATATCCCTATATATGAGATCTTGGAAAATACAAGCAAAAGAATGCATCTGTTGGTAGACTTCCCAAATGTATCTAGCTGATATTTCGAAAATAAAAACTGGCTAGATGAGGCTTCATCTTGAGCTAGCATACTATTTATTCTATAATACAGCATAAATCATTTCATCCCCAAGTGTATCCTTGCTAACCTAAGACTTTCCTTGTTTTTTCCCCCTGTGCATAATTTAAAGGGCCTTATTTAACTATTCTGGATTCTGCAAAATAACTCCCATTTTTGCATTTGAAATATGTTAGGGTTAAAAACATCAGAACGCTTCCTATACTCCCTTATTGGTGACATCATCATCATTAGAAAATTCTACACCAAGCAATGTTGATGCATAGGAGAGCCTTCAAAGGAGGAAGGACAAGAAATACACAGGTGTCACTCTTCTTCAGCCAGTCAGAATCCCCAAATTATTAATCTGCATATGTATGCAGGAAAAACCGTTTGGTTAGCTAATGAAAATAACTAGCAACAAGGATAGGGCAACATTGATACAAGCAGAACTGGTTTTTGTTAAAGACTGCTAGTGAGGATATCTTCTATGTTTAATACTTAACATTCTTAGTATTTCAGTTGCCAACCAAGTCAAAATTACAAAAAGATGTAGATTTGATACCAATTTTTCTCTAGTACTCTCCAAAGAGTCCTGGGGAATATAGCGCGTGTTGGAAATTCTCTTTAAAATTCCTTATCATATTCCTTGAATTGCAATTTCTCAAGACAGGGGAAAAAATTTCCCCAGGTTAAGAGATATAAAGTTACCTGATAGAACAGTTGGTGTGTGGAGCTCAGTCTAGCAAAGCCGCTTTGTCCCTTTGTCTCCCTTTTTTTCTCAAGTGAGATCTGCAAGCTTTGTGAAGTTGCTGGTGTCTAAGGAGACTTGGATAGTGGCAAAAGCTTTTCCCACACGTACTGCAGATGTAGGATGCCTGCTTGGCATGGGATCTCAGGTGCTGAGCAAGCTTAGAACTGGAAATGAACGTCTTCCCGCATTCAGCACAGCCAAATGGCTTTTCTCCCGTGTGAATTCTCTCGTGCATATTCCGGCTGGACAAATGGCTGAAGCATTCCCCACACTGGCGGCAAGCATGGGGTTTTTCCCCCGTGTGGGTTCGTTTGTGCCTATTGAGGTTTGAGACGTAACGAAAGGTCTTCCCGCAGTAGAGGCAAGTGTAGGGCATCTCCCCCGTGTGGACTCTCAGATGTTTCACCAGGTCCGAGTTCTGTATGAAGCTTTTCCCACACTCAGGGCAATTATATCCATTAGACACATTCCCCTTGTGGCACCTCTGGTGGCTAAGAAGACTGCGGTGCTGCCGGAACGTTTGCCCACATTCAGAACAGAGGAAGGGCATCTCCCCCGTGTGAATCCGCTGGTGGGTGAGCAGGTTGGAGCGCTGAGCGAAGCATTTACCACAATCTGAGCACAAGTGAGGCCTCACCCCTTCATGGAGCTGCTTGTGTTTAAGGAGGTTTGAGCTCTGGCGGAAACACCTTCCACACTGAGGGCAGGGGTAGGGAGTCTCCCCCGTGTGGATCCTCAGATGAATGGTCAGACTCGACTGTTGAGCAAAGCTCCTCCCGCACTTGGGGCACTGGTAAGGTCTCTCGCCCGTGTGGATCCTCTGGTGAGTTAACAAGTTTAGGCTCCGTCGAAAGTTTTTCCCACATTCAAGGCACTGGTAGTTGCTGGGAGTTGGCTGGGCCATGGGAAGAACACCAGCTTTAGTCCCAGCATTACACTTTCCTGGTTCTCTTGCTTCGTTGCTTGGAGCCTCCATGTGGGGCTGAAAATCAGTAAGAGGCAATTCAGGTACCAACCTACAGCAAAAAAAAAAAAAAGTTATCTGGAGCTAGTTTCTATAGTTTTTTTTTTTTAGAAACGCTCTTAAAATGTCTTGGATTGAGGATTTGTAATCATTATTCCTCTCTACATGGCATGGTGAGACCACATATGACTATTGTGTACAATTCAGGGGTGAAATCCAGCAGGTTCTAACAGGTTCTGGAGAACCGGTAGCGGAAATTTTGAGTAGTTCAGAGAACCGGCAAATACCAGCTCTGGCTGGCCCCAGAGTGGGGTGGGAATGGAGATTTTGCAATATGCTTCCCCCAGGAATGGGGAGGGAATGGGGATTTTGCAGTATCTTTCCCCTGGAGTGGGGTGGGAATGGAGATTTTGCAGTATCCTTCTCCTGCCACGCCCACCAAGCCACACCACGCCCACCAAGCTACGCCCACAGAACCTGTAGTAAAAAAAATTGGATTTCACCACTGTTACAATCCTGGGCACATTTGCAGAAAGCTGACAAGTTAAATGATGTTCAGAGGAAGTAAATGAAAAAGGTACAGAACCTTGAAGACATTTGATAGAATCTAGAGCCGTGATGGCGAACCTGTGGCACGCGGAGTCATATCTGCTGGCACACGAGCCGTTGCCCTAGCTCAGCTCCAGCGTGCATGTGCGTGCCGGCCAGTTGATTTATGGCTCGCGCAGAGGCTCGGAGTGCGTTTTCGGCCTCTGGCGGGACTCTAGGGGGCGGGGGAGGCCATTTTCGCCCTCCCCAGGCTCCAGGGAAGTCTCTGGAGCCTGGGGAGGGCGAAAAACAGCCCTACCGGGCCCACCGGAAGTGGGGAAATGGGCCATTTCCAGCCTCCGAAGGGCCTCCAGGAGCGGCAGGGGGGGCGTTTTCGCCGTCTTCAGGCTCCAAGAAAGCCTCTGGAGCCTGGGGAGGGCGAAAAATGGGCCTACCGGGCCCACCGGAAGTCAGGAAACGGTGGAGCGGGGAAGGGGGGTTGTGTGCGCATGCGCGGGGGGGGGGCACGGGGGGGGGCAGTGAATTATGGGTGTGGGCACACACGCGCTTTTGGCACCTGAGGAAAAAAAGGTTCGCCATCACTGCTTTATAGCCTTATTGCTTGCTTTCAAGCTGATTTGGCAGTGTGAATACCGTATTACAGTATTTTACCAATATGTTTTTGT
>QLTV01002537.1:2861541-2873336 GCA_003457575.1 Thermophis baileyi | reverse complement strand
TATATATATATATATGACTGCCTCTGTACATATATAGCCTCTGTATTATATTGCTTCTGTGAATATTACTTCTGTGATTATTGATTCTCTACTTCTGGATTCTGCTGTATGGTATTGTATATAAAGAAGTTTCTTATATATATAATTGAATCCTGCTGAAGTTCATTTACTTGTGTGCTGGTCGGATGTGCTGCAAACTCTGACAAAGGTGCCTCAGCTTCCTGCAAGTTGCCTTTGTAAAACTTAAAGGCACGGTAGAGAACAAGAAAAGACTTGAGATGTCTTCGTGGCAAAGAACACAACTTTAGTTTGCAGCTCATGAAACGGAGCTGTAGTTGGCTGTTGCCTCTTACTAAATAGCTAGTTTTTAAATGTATCTTCTGTTTTTCTCTTGCCTCCCGCTTGGCTGTTTCAGTTCATTAGGTTGTGCAGCTGGAGCTTACCATCAAGAGAGGACCTTAAGAGAATGCAGTAGAGGGAGGGGGGGTGGAGGATACGCCTGACAGGGAACTTTCTCCACCCCCTCTGCAAAGGAGCATCTTTGGGAACGTCCCTGCCTGTGCCTCTCTCTCTCTCTCTCTGTGGGGAAGATCTTGCATTGCACCACTTTACTTTTCGAAAGGATTCCAACTAAGCTGGCATCACGAGAGGCGGCCTCCTGCTTCCCGGATCGATGCCGTAACTTTTGCCTCTTCTCCTTCTTTGCCGCGCCTGCCAAAGGCATCTGGATGAACTCAGAAACCCCATGCCAATTCCCTGTGGGCGGGCCTGGCCTGCACATGGTGCCTGGGTGTTTGTGACTCGGGCAGCCTGCCCACCAAGGGAGAGCAGAGGCCGCAGAGAGGCACAGGAAGGCAGGCATGGAGGACTCTGACCAGCGCTTGGTGTTGGGCATGAACATGGGGGATGGGCGGCAGACACCTCCGGGGCAACTGCAGACCCCCTCCGAAGGCAGCAAGGAGCAGCGGTTGCCTGGGCCGGAGGCCATGTGTGATGGTAGTGGCGATGCCAAGAAGAAAGAAAATGTGGAAGAAGAGGAGGAAGAGCTTGACCCTCGCATTCAGGTGAGGTCTTGCTAAATTCCTTCTCTTGTGGCCCTGCCTCCCTGACCACACACTTAGGAAGTTTGGGTCCTAAGGTCTGGTTGCAAAAATCTAGGGAGCCACTAGGTGGCAGCAAAGGGATACAGAAAAGTCTTCGCTGCCATTTAGTGACCCTGTGGCTGTTTGTAACCCAGATCTGGTGGCCTTCAAAAACTGGCTCCATCTGTGTCAGAGGGGAGCTGAAACTTAGCCTTCCTGCCTCCTGAAGGACTGCTGTCTGATTTTGAACCACAAACTGATTTTGGATTATTTTGCAGGCATTTAGGAAGACAATGAGAACAGTTTGTCTCTGGGGGCTCTCCTTTTTTTCTTCCCCCAAAAAGGGTGAAAAGAATTGTACTGTCCCATCATCAATACTCCTTACATTCTTAAATCTTGTCAATCCCCTTCATCCAAATAAAAAATTAACTTTATTTTGAAAGCCATATTTTCTGGTTTAACAGAATAATATCTGGCAGACAACACGGTGTAGCACTAGAACTTAGATTTATATACTGTTCCACAGTGCTTTACAGCCCTCTCTTGACTGGTTTACAACGTCAGCATATTGCACCCAATAATCTGGGTCCTCATTTTCCCAAGCTCGGAAGGATGGAAGGCTGAGTCAACCTTGAGCTGGTCAGGATTGAACTCCTGGCAGTGGGCAGAGTTAGCCTGCAATAGCAATAGCAATAGCAATAGCACTTAGACTTATATACTGCTTCACAGTGCTTTACAGCCCTCTCTAAGCGGTTCACAGAGTCAGCCTATTGCCCCCAACAATCTGGGTCCTCATTTTACCCACCTCGGAAGGATGGAAGGCTGAGTCAACCTTGAGCCTGGTGAGATTTGAACCGCCGAACTGCAGCTAGCAGTCAGCTGAAGTAGCCTGCAGTACTGCATTCTAACCACTGCGCCACCATAGCTCTTAATTTTCCATTGTTTATTCTGCATTAAATAAAGGGATTTTCCCCCCTGCATGTTCTGAATGCTTGAATGAATACATACCTATGCACGAGTGCCTGTGTTCCTCCCTGTTCAGAAGTCAAGTAGGAATTAGGCCGCATTAAAACGTGAATTCCAGCCTTCTGGATGTGCTGGGATTACAATTCCCAGCTGGTGGCCATGCCAGATCAGAGGAAAGTTTGTGTGCTGTGCTTAGTTCGGTGCCTTCTCTTAAGCCTCGGTCTCTGATTCTCTGCCCACAGGAAGAGCTGGAACATCTCAATCAAGCCAATGAAGAGATCAATCGAGTGGAATTGCAGCTGGATGTACGGCAAGAGAATCAACATTCCTTGAAACACCAAGGGAGGGGAGGGGAGGGGGCGGTGGGCCCAAGGTTTCCCTTCATATTGTAGGGAGGGGAAAGCACCCTCACTCAGGGAAGGAAGTGGAAATGGGAAACCAGACATATAGATATCCCTTGACTCATGACCGATGGCTTAGTGACCGTTTGAAGTTATGACGGAAGCGAGGGAAGAAGAGAGGAACTTCCAGCCAGAAAGACTGCAGTTAGAATTCTGATACTCCCGGTCAGAGAAGAGAGAGCGTAGGAGGCTTCAGGCCAGGAGGTCAGCCAATTAAGACAATCCGCTGTCACCAGACCAGTGAGGTTGAGAAAGGAAGTCTCATCTGGTTAGGGACTCTTTACCTTGTTGCAAGCAAGTTGTCTCTTGGACGATCTGCAACTTACGTGAAGTTTAAGAGTGGAGACGGGAGCAATAGGAGGAGATGGAAAATGTCTACCCTTTCTAAGGTTGCCACTTTCTCAAATGCCCCCCTGGACATTCAGGAGGTTGAATTGCAACTCCTGAGTCTTCCCAGCATTGATTACCCTCTCTTGTCCCAGGACTGACCAGGTTGTGGTTCATACTTTACACTGGTCCCCACCAGAACTGCCTTGCTGAAATTCAGTGGCAGATTGCAGATTTTGGACAGCACAGGGTATGGTGTTTTTTTTTTGGTGTTTTTTTTTAAAAAACAATACAAAGGCTAAAATAGTTGCATCAATATTACTCAGAATGCAAATCCTTTCACAAATGTATCATTTGTCCTCTGCAGTTTCAACATCGGAAGATTTTATTTTTTCTAAATGGAAAAGGCTCCTCTCAGAATTCATCCGTATGCTAGGATTACTATTCCCAAAATTCCCAGCAACAGTGACAATATATAGGAAGCAGGGGTGGGTTCCGAAAATTTACGCTACCACTCTGTGGGCGTGGCTTAGGGTTACGCGCGCGCGCGCTCCCCCGGTGCAATTCTGTGTCTGCGCATGCTCAGTGACTATAATCTGCCCGAAACACAGCTGAGGAGCTGATCAGCTGTGCTTCAGGCGAAGAATAAAGGACAGCCTTCACCCGGGGGCGGGTGGGAGGGCCCTTTCCAAAGCAGCAGCAGAGCACAAACAGCCCAAAACGAAAAAAAGCCGCCAAAAATTCCCGGAAAAAAATGGCGGCGCCCATGGACCGGCACCGACCAAGGTGGGTCCACGACGCCATCATGACATCACCAGCGCCTCGCTACCGGTTCGGGCGACCCAGTACGAACCGGGAGGAACCCACCCCTGATAGGAAGCACTGAGTTTGGGAGGACTGTTTTTTTAAAAAGTCATTTGATTTAGTTCTGCTAAGTCGAAAATGTAAAGTTTTTTTTTTTTTAACCCCAAGTAAGTAAGATCAGTTAGTACTTTGGCCTAGTTTAAACTGGGGAGCCAATTCTGTGGCTTCCCTTGCAAACTGTCAGCCTGCTTGGCATGACATATAGAAAGTCATCTCCCCGGGAACTGCCAGTAACATGAGATTATTTCTTGTTAAGGCTGGTGATGGATAGGATTTTTGTTTGAACCCAGTGCTTTGGAGTTGCTCTTGTCCTATCACCTTTTAAGACGTCCCTACTGCTGCTAATGTGCATCTAGCACTTGGGATAGATTGGCACCATCAGGGCGTCTGTCGCTGGTCCAGATGGTGGCCATGTGATATGGACCCTCTGCTTGAACATCCAATTTACACAGCATTGGAATCCGTCGCAGAGAAAGAATCTCATAAAGGACATAGGCAGGCTAGAAAGGCAATGACTGAATAAGAGTAATAAATATGGCAAGAATTGTTAGGGGGGGTATGTTTATTAAAGATGCTGACACAGTTTGTGCCTTTGGTCTTAACAGGAGGCCCGCACCACGTACCGCCGGATCTTGTCTGAATCTGCTAGGAAGCTGAATGCCCAGGGCTCCCAACTGGGGAACTGCATTGAGAAAGCACGCCCTTATTATGAAGCCAGGCGCTTGGCCAGGGAGGTACGCAGGCCGTGGCTTTTCAATTTTTTTTTTCATATGTTTTTATTTTATTCAAAACAAAGTTAAAATACAAAACAAAACAAAATCCAAGGAGACCAAAAAAAAAAACACCCCCACCTCAAAACACATAACAAAGCATTAAAAAAGGTGCATCAAAAAAATAAACACATTATACACCACATATTACCCCCTCCAGTTGAATACTAATATATTACTACAACGTTGATTTCCACCCCTTGCGAAAGAAGCCCTCCCAAAATTTTTAAACTACTAAAGCTATTTGCAACTTGTTGATCTGTCTTCTGTATGTTATATTAAAGACAATTTAGTTAACAGGAAGAACAATAATAGTGACCATGGCTGTGGCCTTTCATGAATATATGAGCTGCAGTGGCACAGTGGTTAGAATGCAGTACTACAGGCCAGGGGTGAAATGCTCCCGGTTTGCTCGTACCTGTCGGTTGCCGTAGAGCCGGTCGGCAAGGTAGCGCAAGGCGCCGCCCACCCGCCCGGACGCCGCCATTTGGGTTCTTTTACCCTCTGCGAATGCACAGAATGCTTTGCGCATGCGCAGAGGGTAAAAGAACCCAAATGGTGGCGTCTGGGTGGGTGGGCAGCACCTCGCGCTACGTTGGCGACCGGCTCTATGGCAACCGACAGGTATGAGCGAACCGGGAGCATTTCACCCCTGCTACAGGCTACTTCTGCTGGCTGCCAGCAATTTGGCAGTTCAAATCTCACCAGGCTCAAGGTTGACTCAGCCTTCCATCCTTCTGAGGTCAACAAAATGCAGACCCAGATTGTTGGGGGGGGCAATATGCTGACTTTGTAAACCGCTTGGAGAGGGCTGTAAAAAGCACTGTGAAGCGGTATGTAAGTCTAAGTGCTATTGCTATTGCTATATCATTTATCCTCTGCAGTTTCAACACCAGAAGATATTTTATTTTATTTATTATTTGTTGCCCATCTCAATAAGTGACTCAGGGCAGCATATATTATAAAACATAAAAAACTATTAAAACTAAAGAGTACTGTATAATAAAGGCCGGATACAAATAAATACATAAATAAATGATGCCAAGTAAAACTTACTATGGATGTTAGTAGTGACTCAGGAAAAGGGGCCTTTGACAAAGCTTTCCAACTTGGGTTCCGCTTCAGCATTCTTCTACTCATTTTATGAGAAGCCATAAATCACTATCTGAATTCAGAAGCAACTGTCCTGAATTAGGAACCTCTGGCTTCTAGAACAAATGACTTGAGGTCCCATAGTCCTTCTTTTTGAAGCCATCTACAGATTACTTGTACTTTCACACCGTTATCTTCCAGAAGGGGGGAGAAAGAGTCTCTGTGTTAATTCTCTAGGGATTTGCACCGTAGCTTGAAAAAGAGAAACTTCTTATTTAATTTTTAAGAGAGGATTCATAAACTGTTGGAAAAGACGGATCAGCATGATATACCGTGGCTTTCAGGTGTATTTGGTTGAGGGAGCCATTGCTTTTCCAAAACTGTTAAAATCTCTTTCCAATCACTTTGTTCTCTCTTTGTGTATGTAAGATCAGGGGCTGATATGAGTCTGAGGAAAAACAGGATCACTGATTAGATATCAGTCCTGTCAAACTGATTGAGCTGAGAACTCTTTTGACAGGATCTGAGCTTTGAGCTGGCCTACCGCAGCCTTACACTCTTGTGCTTTCTTATGAGTTTTGATTCCTATGAAAGCTCTAGAAAAGCACGGTTAAAATATAAGCTGACAATTTCCAGTATTTGCTACCATGATATCAGGAAGTGCTGACTCAAACTCAGCAATTCAGCTTTTTAAAAAGTTGTGAGATGATAGGCATGCTCTTGGCATACATACGTACTGAACCCTCCATTTTGGGAGGCTGGTTTTTAATCTGGCCTCTTTTCTCAATCCTCTGGTTTTACAATGCTCTTCTTCAGAAAGCATAGCCAACTAATATGCCATCCCCTTTCTACAGTCTAAATTAATATGGAATGGAAGTTACTTAGTTTGGGTAATGAAATGTCTGCAAGGAAACCACCAAGCTTCAATTGGAATTAGAATTTTGTACTGGCCAAGGGTGATTGGACACACAAGGAATTTGTCTCCGGTGTATAAACGTTCAGGGTATATACAAGCAACAAATGATAAATCATAAAAGTAATCATAAAATACAATCATCATAAAGCATCATAAATCATAAGATACAACATAATTCATAAGATAGTCATAAGATACTAAATAAGCAATCAACATAAATCATCATAGGATACTAAATAAAAACAATCAACATAAATCAAGATACAAACAACAAAATTATAGTCCTAAGAAGCTAAGAAAATAGGTAATAGGAAAGATGAGAAGTAATACAGCCCTACTGGGTGGTTTGACATCCCAGGGCATAAAACAGTGTTGTGGGAATTAGTTGTTTAACAGAGAAATGGTACGGGGGTAAAAACTGTCCCTGTATCTAGTTGTTTTGGCGTGCAATGCTCTTTTTGGTGTGTAGCCCAAAATGACATCGATGCCTCATGAATCTCGTTTGTTTCAGGCAGATCTCAAATGCCTTCTCAAGATTCAAGCTCTAGATCAAATCTGACAGAAATGAGAATATGATGGATGGATTTCCCTCAAGAGGAAAGGGGAGACCAAAGAGACCGATTCCTTTTCTCAGTTGTGTGCAGGCTGGTTTTTAATACTGGTTGTTTAATTAATATTGCTGATTCCATTTTTTCCTGCTTTCTGGCAGGCCCAGCAAGAGACTCAGAAGGCTGCCCTGCGGTACGAACGAGCCGTTAGCATGCACAACGCAGCCCGGGAAATGGTTTTTGTGGCTGAGCAGGGAGTCATGGCAGACAAGAACAGGCTGGATCCCACCTGGCAGGAGATGTTGAACCATGCCACCTCCAAGGTGACGTTCCTCTTCTAGGGTGGAATTGGACTGACCTTCCCAACCTGACGGGCTCCAGAAGAACCCTGGATGATCAGGAGGGTTCCAGAGAGGGAAATGTTGCTCTGGAGCACCCCATAGATGCAGCTGTCTGTAGTGTCGGAAAGCAGCAGGTCACCATGAAGATGGGGAGAAGAGAACAGCAAGTATCGGTTCAGTAACTCGTGATTCTTCTGCCCTTCAGGTGAACGAGGCCGAGGAAGAGCGCCTGCGCAGCGAACGGGAGCACCAGCGGGTCACCCAGCTCTGCCAGCAGGCCGAGGCAAAGGTGCAGTCACTCCAGAAATCCCTCAAGCGAGTCATTCTGAAGAGCAAGCCCTACTTTGAGCTGAAGGCTCAGTTCAATCAAATCCTGGAGGTGAGGTCGGCCTTTGAACCTGCCCTAAGTCCCTTGCCTATGCCAAAAAGATAGTGGGGGGAGCAGATGTTGATTTTTGCAAAGCCGGGTCTATACCTTTGACTTACAACAGTTCATTTAGTGACCGCTCAAAGTTACAACGGCACTAAAAAAAATGACTTATGACTGTTTCCCACAGTTGCGACCTTTCAAGCAGCCCCATGGTCATGTGATCGAAATTCAGGCCCTTGGAAACTCTTTCATATTTATGACCATTGCTGTGTCACCTTTTGCGGTCTTCTGACAAGCGAAGTTAAGGGGAAGCCAGATTCACTTAACAGCCGGGTTACTAACTTACCAACTGCGGTCATTCACTTTAACAACTTTGGCAAGAAAGATCATAAAATGGGGTCAAAATTCACTTAACAAATGTCTCACTTAACATAAATTTTGGGCTCAATTGCGGTCATAAGTCAAGGACTGCCTGTAATTGTTTCCCACCTGTCCTGAGACTAAGCTAGAGCGTAGCTTCATCTTTTCCTGATGAGGTACGTATCCCACACCTAGAAGACGAAATTATGAAACGCTAGGCACAGAACTGGAGGTTCAAGAACGTTGTCTATCATGACTCCTCCAGTTCAAGTTAAACCATTTGGGTTATCTTGGAGGATAAAATAAACCCTCCTCCTGAGTCAAGTTCAACTTTCGGTGCTTACCCATGTAGTTTCCTTGGAAGCACAGGTAGTCCTCGACCTGCAACTTACTCATTTAGAGACAGTTCAAAGTTACAAAGGCACTTGAAAAAAAGCGACTTACGATGGCGTTTCACACGACATTTGCAGCATCCCCTTGGTCACGTGATCAAAATTCGGATGCTTGGCAACGGGTTCGTGTTTATGACCGTTGCAATGTCCCGGGGTCATGTGATCAGCTTTTGGGACCTTATGACAAGCAAAGTCAATGGAGAAGCCAGGTTCACTTAACAACCATGTTAAGTTAATATTAAGTTAACTTAACAGCTGCAATGATTCACTTAGCAACTGTGGCAAGAAAGGTGGTAAAATGGGGCTAAACCCGTTTAACAAATGTTTTACTTAGCAACATAAATTTTGGGCTCAATTGTGGTCATAAGTCGAGGACTACCTGTAGTATGGAAGTGGTTTGCTATTGCTCTTTTGTCATGTTGGCATAGACCAGGGGTGTCAAACTGGATTTCTTCGAGGGCTGGATCAGCATTGTAGTTCTCCTCCATGGGCCGGCGAGGGTGTGTGTGAAGGTGGGACAGATGCCTCCTGCACCACCCTGCTGGCCAAAACGGGGCACGGGGAGTCCGCGCGTGCCCCCCCGCATCTTGTTTTCACCCTCCATGGCCTCCTGCAGCACTCTGCCAGCCGTTTTCGGGGCCATTTTCGGCCGGCAGAGTGCTGCAGGAGGCCATGGAGGGTGAGAACAAGGCTCGGGGGCCCCACACGCAGCCCGTTTTAGCTGCCAGAGGCACCGCGGGCCAGTCCTTTGATATTTCCAGGCCGGCCCCATGGGCCGGATTTAAGCACCCCGCGGGCTGGATTCGGCCCGCGGGCCTTGAGTTTTGACACCCCTGGCATAGACCCACCTGGCATACAAGTAGTCCTCAACTTACGACCACAATTGAGCCCAAAATTTATGTTGCTAAGGGAGAAATTTGTTTTGCCCCATTTTATGACTTTTCTTGCCACATTTGTTAAGTAAATCAATTAGTAACACGGTTGTTAAGTAAATTTGTTTCCTCATTGACTTTGCTTGTCAGAAAGTTGCAAAAGCTGAAACACATGACCCTAGGACACTGCAACCGTCATAAGTGTGAGACAGTTGTCAAGCATCCGAATGTAAATCATGTGATGATGCAACGGTCATAAGTGTGAAAAATGGTCATAAGTTACTTTTTTTCAGTGCCGTTGTAACTTCGAACAGTCACTAAGCGAACTGTTGTAAATCGAGGACTACCTGGACTAGCTTAGAATTCAGATTTTTCAAATGGGATGGGAGAGAATTTGGAATTCTAGGTGGAAATCAGGAATTCTTTGGAATAGTGGATCTCATTCCCAGCTGGTTATACAGAGTCTAAATCAGGGGTGTCAAACTCGCGGGCCGGATGCGTTACGCACTGGCCACGCCCACCCCCGGTTTAGCGAAGGGGGGGGAAGCCACGATACGTCACATGACGACAATATGACGTTGCGAGTTTTGACACCCGTGGTCTAAATGCACAACCTTTGGGCTGAGGGCTGCAAACTCCCATCCTCTTTTTAATTTGGATTTTGTCTCTCCCATCTATCTTTGCTACCTAATGCAATCTTAAACCACAAAGTTTTAACTACTTACTTACTCAGTATTGAAGGTGACCGAAGAGTGCACTTCTACGGATGTCTATATCTGTTTCCGATCTTCCTCAGTGATACTGTTTCCTAAGGCAGAGATCTTGTCCTCGGTGTAATACGATGATGTACCGATGGATGCGATATTAACCCTCACGGTAGATTTTCTTGCTTGGTATTCCTTGCGTTTTAGGAGCACAAGGCCAGGGTGACGTCCCTGGAGCAGCAGGTCGGCCAGGCCAAGATGCGCTATTCCGTAGCCCTGCGCAACCTGGAGCAGATCAGCGAGCAGATCCACGCGCGGCGACTCCAACGCTTGGTAGGACGGCGCGCTTCCCCAGTTGGTGCTGAAGCCAGCCCGACGCTGCTGTACGGTGGGATGGTGCTACCTCCTGAGCCCGTTGTCTCGGCCGACACGCTCTCGGTCCTCAGCTTCCAGACCATTGCCTCTGACCTGCAGAAGTTTGACTCGGTTGAGCACCTGCTGGGCCTGTCTGATTCTGCCAGTCTCAACAGCGATGAGCTGGAGGAAAGGGAGCAGCGGCGGATGGCTCAGCCCCACTCCTTTAAGCACCACCGCAGCATCAGCC
Organism: Thermophis baileyi; assembly: GCA_003457575.1. Taxonomy (NCBI): domain Eukaryota; kingdom Metazoa; phylum Chordata; class Lepidosauria; order Squamata; family Dipsadidae; genus Thermophis; species Thermophis baileyi. Next base: position 2,862,727 of record QLTV01002537.1, on the reverse strand, counting down.
TCTGACCTGCCCCTTCTCCCGCCGCCCCTTTAAGTCCCGGCCTTCAGAAGAATGGGGGGGAAGTGCTGGTTCCCAGGCACTAGGAGAAGTTGCAAGCGGAGGCATGGATTCCATAGTGGTTTTTGGCCTCATCCATCTGCAGTGTTGATTTTTTCCCCCCTCTATAGGTGCAAATCCCAGATTTTCTGCCCTTTTAATCTCCCCACCTCAGGGGTTCAAGTCCCAGGGTGGGGGGGGTTTTGGAAGATTTTAGCATTCTGAATCCCACCCTACCTGATCTATCAAGCTGCCATCTCCCCAAGCATGCCCCTCTTCCCTGGGAGCATTGCATGCCGGAAGTAATCTGCAACTTTGCACTTTTATCCTGGCTTGTTGGATCCCTGGTGATGTAGTTATTCTCAGCTGCTGGAAGGCTGGTCTAGAAGGAGAGAGAGAGAGAGAAGTGTGGGAGGGAAGCAGCTTTGCTCCTTTTAATCTTTCTTTGGGGGGGGAAGAGGAATATAGGTGGGCTGTAGAGCTATTAGTGTAGAGATGCTCCCCCCCCCGCGCGCGCCTCACACTGCGTTTGAGAGAGAACTTCCCACACTGCTTTCCCTCAAGGCTATAGATCAGGGGTCTCCAACCTTGGCAACTTTAAGACTTGTGGACTTCAACTCCCAGAATTCTGGGAGTTGAAGTCCACAAGTCTTAAAGTTGCCAAGGTTGGAGACCCCTGCTATAGATGACAATAAATGGCTTGTTTAAAGAAGAACTCTGGTGCCCCACAGGGCTTCTCACTACCACCCATAACTGACAAGGCATGCTAGTTGTCCCACCTTTGCAACAGAGGGCACGCACACACACACACACACACACACACGTGCACGCAAGATGGCAGCCATCCACCTCTTTCTAGCTTCTCCTAAGCAGAAATGCGCCGTCTTGCCTCCTTGCAAAATCCAATGGAGAAACTGGTACCGCGGTGGTACCATCCAGCACCCCCAGGAGAAAAGAGATGTGGGGGCAGGAGGGCTCCTTCCACCCGAAAGGCCCCACCTACCCAATACCCCTCAGCACAACCCTTCCTGCCGCGTGTTCTTCTAATCTTCCAATTGTTTGCACTAGCAGGTGGCAAAAGAGGGGACTGGGTTTTTTCCCCCCCTTCTGTTTTCCAGCAGTCCCCGTCTTTCCATGCCTTTCGGCGGGT